>UCOJ01001250.1:0-37543 GCA_900474305.1 Cecidostiba fungosa | reverse complement strand
CCCTTGAACAATGGCTACTTTTCTGGTTTTTTGTACATTGTATAACATAATGAACAAAAAAATTATGCAAGAAATGTATGCTCGCTTTTTGAAAACTTGCTATTCACTGACTCCTCTAAGCGGAGAATTTGAAAAGATATCTTGAATTAGGCATATAATAAATTAATGCGCTTGTGACCTACCTAACATGATAATAATAATCATGGTGATATATCTCCCTTTCATACGTTGAAGATAATTACAGTGCATATATTTTATATTAAACAATATATTTCTTATAAGAACTATTAATTTGGTGGAACCTACGTGCAATACGTTTTTATTGCAAAGAAACTTGATATTTGGGAAAAGATAAAATTAGTGGGGAAAATATAACATAACAGTGTTTAAAAATTTTCGATACCACTATTTATAGCTACAATAACTTTCTCAAAATAAGTAATGTTGCAGATCTTCTGTGAGTTGTAATGTTCCCGCACAACGCGAACCGGTACGGTAACTCGTAATCAAAACTCGATTACATTGTCTATAATAAGATTCTTACTTTCACTTCGCTTCCGAGATCGACACAAGCCTTCCTTTCTTCATCCTACGCGTCATATGACCGTCGCAATCGTTATTTTGTGGGCACTGTCTCTGGTGACTTTTCTCTTTTGGTTTTACGCATTTGATTAGATTTTTCATGGCACTTTTTAAGCTTATCGGACACCTTACTGCAGCATTACGGTTTTATGCAATAGCTAGATTATAAGATTGTAGCGTTTTTATTGTGCAATACTTACGAGGAGATAAGAAATTTATGACAACTGAAGAACTTAATATTGTTGTAAGCATTTCATTTATTACTTTGTTTTGTTTGAATTTAATTTGTAATTTTTGTGCTATACAATAATTTAATGCATTTAATGTATATAGAATCATTTGAGTGATAACTTAAAAATACTTTCTTTAAAACGAGTTATTCTTTTTGTGTCCGATACTAAAGATTATAATAATTTTAAACTTTTGTATACGCTATATAAATCTCCATTTTTACTTTGCATTTCGTAGTTTGAAAAATTCCATGAATTTCTCATTGTATCTATATATTTATTCCATACATTAAAAGCAAAATTCTTATATATTTATAAAATATAATATAACTTTATTAATAAAGATCAAGTAATAAAATGTAATTTAATACAATATTATACTTTATTGTACTGGCAACTTCTATTATTTTTAAGATTGTACAAGAACAAATATGAGAAAAAAATATTTGTAATTTAATTTAATTGAAAGCAATAGTAACAATTAAATATCAAATAGAGTTACGATTTAAGCCGATGACAGTTATTTAATTGAAAATTACAATATATAATATTTTTTTTTGTGCACACAAAATTTTCGATTCATTATTGAATTTCAAGTATTCGATATTTATATACCAAGATAATTTTTCGTTATTTTAATCGTAGACAACTTTCTAAATTGAAAATCAGACAGAAAAAAGTTTTAACACAACCTATAATTATGATCTAATTATTTATACCATTTTCATTTTTAAGAATTATTTTAAGTATTTCAACACCGTAAAGATTAATATCAAACCAATTAAAGAGTGTTTTTTGGAAAATTTTGTGGTTTCATTTATTTTTTATTCGAATAAATTAAAAAATTATGCAGAATAACTTTAGCACTTGTTTGTAAATTGAGGCTAAAGGAAATTATACAATCGCTGCTAGTTACATATGTGCAATTTATTATGCAAATATTTTGGATACACTTGAAATCTCTTTTCAAGGTAAAATAATTGATTAGAGAATATAAAGACTGGTTGCATATACAAGGAGATAGTCGGGTTCATCTTATGTAGATTGCCGACATCGAGAAGAAGGTGAAGATGTTAAGTCGCGAAATAACCGCTATGCCTCCGAAATCTGGACTTTAATTTTACTTTGAAAGAGGACATCAAGTGTATTCGAAACTTCTGTACAATAAATGGCAGTCTGTTACTCACAGCGATAGATAAATTTGTTCAATCCTTAATTTGTAAGTTGATAATGATTGATATATCCTACTTATATGTACTATATAACTTGCTATAAAGAATTGTTAAGAAATCATCCAAACTCATAAACTTACTTACATAGATTATAAATATAAGATTCTAACTATAGAAAAATACGTAAGCACTTTTAAATATTTTATGATAGCAAGAATCACATTAATAATATCTTATATAATATCGAGCGACGTATTTTCCCATCAAAACAGCGGTGTTTACGCATTTGCAGTAGTCAAGTAAGACATTAACTTAAAGAGCGTGCATTCACAGTTTCGAAAGAGAATTAGACAGAGAAAAATGTGCGCAGTCAGAGATGCATTTTACTGATCTCTCTTCTTCCCGTAGCTCACGCAGGCATATACTTTTTCGCACTCTATCTAATCAGGATATCAGTCATCGAAGAAAAGTTCTCCTATTTACGTTATAATATTTATTTTTTAGTTAGTATTATCTGATCTAATTTATTTAATAACAGTTATTATTAATTATTAATTATTGCACTCACGCTATTGGACTTAAAATTGATTTTCTTGAACTAGTTGCAATATTCTCGGTACTTGCAAAACTTTCTATGCATTGCAAGTTATAGCACTAATGGATACATTTTTATCTCAATAAGTGATTGGTCTGGGCACTATTTTTTAATATAATGTAGAAGAATTCATAATACCAGTAATGAAGAAATAATTTGTTGAATATGAATTTCGGTCTTAAAGTTAACTTAATTTTAATGAATTGATTGTTGAACTCATTTTCATTGAAGAAATTAAATATTCTAGAATACTCGTAGAGGAAAATTATTACGTAAACTATTTTTTTAAGAATATAATGAAATTCTGGACTCAGTTTTAGCATAGCAAATTTCAGAAGTTTACACAAATATTTTCTTAGCTGGCCTCCTCAAAAAATCACACGTTTAGCAAAAACTGGCACATCCGATCATAAAAAAAAGAAAAAAAAAATTGGAAATCACCGTTTCACCCAATTAAAATCTTTACATTTCACGAAACTCGCAGCATCCGGAATTGCTCAACGTGCGATCAGTGTTCAATTAAAGACAGAAGGGGGGAGGGAGCAAGGCAGCTCAAAAGGTATAAAAACGTAAGTAGTGGAAAAACAGCCCAAACTGATCTTACATGCTGTACACGTGTGCGTACCTATATACACAATGTATTGACGCGGTGACGTGTTCCGAAAAAGACTTTCACTTCAGTGTATATCTGCAACTACCGACACGGACGCTCTGAGCATCTCGCTGTCGCCATATGCGTTTAATCGACGCGAATCTCCATCCGAAGTACCGCGCGTCCGGCTCTATACATATACATAACTAACGCCGCTACAGGTCCGGGTATGAAGCGTCGGTATAGAAAAGGACTTTCTCCGCCGCGCGAGCACAATTACGGGCTACCAATTCCAGGAAGTAATCGTGCGGAGCGCACGCGCGCTAGCGGATCACTGTCGAAAAACAATATTCGCCGCTGGCGTGGTTTTAATGTACCGTAAAACACTTATTGTCAGGCGACTTTATGTTTCTTCGCGTTGAATTGACGATGCACGTACATTTTCAGTATGCGGATGTCGATTCAACATGTTTAGATCTTGCTGAAAGCCATTCTAACGCTGTGATTTTAGTACCTTTTTTCTAGTCGAGGAAATGCGAATGTTTTATGCAATGGATTTCAACTGTCTTATTAAATATTTATAGGCTTAAAGATTAAGTTGCGATTGTCTCAGAGATAATTTTATATAATTTATAATAATGATTATGTAACGAGACTTATACTTTCTTAAAGTTATTGGATATGGAGATGATGCAGCTGTTTTTTCAAATGACGCGTATAATTACTTTCACTATATTGCTATGATGTATATAAAAATAAAGAATAGCCGTTGCGAACCAAATTATCTGATAAACCTAATTGCAATAAAAACGATTTTTTAGAATCTGACAATTCGGATGATTGTGTTTCTATGTAATATTATGTAAATTTATAAAAATAAATCGATTAACCAAGACAACTTTGAATGACGTCTTAATATTGAGTGCGCGGTACCAAATATAATATAGTAGTACACATGCACGCGACCCTAGCGGCATAGCCTTGTCACCTTCGCCAACCAATTAACAAATATATCACAAACACGGAACTATATATCGTAAAGAAGATGCATCACTATGATTGTATACCAGCACTTACACGTGTAATCCATAAGTTGGATCGCATTTGCGTGTGCAGTGGGCTGTCTTCGTGAGCGAAGCAATGGAACGGACTTGGTGAATGCATAATTAAACTAGAGTTATATGAGCGTGAAAGGCACGAGCCACGAAGATGCTCGCGCATTTTCTCGCGGAGTGGCAGACTGATGAGACCAATTTTTGAAGATGCTTGGATTTGATTTTGTTATGAATCTATGGATAGTATTTGTTAAAATTAATTTAACAATCATAATTATTTAATGACAGTTAACTTTTATCTCCATTGAAACCTTTGGAAAATTAAAAGTAATTATTCCAAGCATAACAGTATTAAAAATAATCACAAAGCGATTAGCTCGATAAGGAGTAATAAGCTACCCTACTATTATCCTGTTCATAAAAGCGCTCTAATCTTCTTAAAATGATGCACTGCTTTGTGTGTAAAAACAAAGTCCAGAGATAATCGAGTGTGAAATTTAGCAATATATTTGAATATATAAAATAATTAAATAATATATCATCTTTTCTCATTGAAAATTATTATTTTTAATAAACATTATTAATATTACTGCGAATTATAAGATCATGTAAAAATATGAGGAGACCAATGCAAGGTAAAAGTAACAGAGTAATGCTTCTCTCACATAAGTCTAGAAATTCAGGAGGAAGAAGTGAATTTACAATTTCTTCTTTGAGCAAAGCATTATTGATACTGCCAATAGAAACTTGTTTAGAGTTGCGAGTGTGAAAGTATCGTGTTTAAAACATCGAATGCGTTTTTCCTGTAATAACCGGAATACTAAATCTTCAAATGTGAATATAAAATAGAATCTCTGAAATAAAAATGTCTGTGCCACTAAAACAAGCCTGAACAAGATACGATGCAGATAAAAATAAGATGTATAAATGCATATTATCGGTTTAAGTAGTTTTCAATATAAAGTATACTGAATCGTGGAATTACAAAAGGATCGATAGTAACCACTGTTGATAAACTTCATTGGGCGATGTACAAAGTAATTAAAGATTATACAGCAAAAAATTTGGCGGGGAAAAAATCCATTCAAAATATTGATTACTAAGGTGGATTATTAGTTTTATTTAGTCATTTGCAATAAAAACGATTGCAAGCAAAGAAAGCTATAAGAAAAATCAACTCGTAGCCTATTTATGTTTCATAACCAGGCACAATAAAGGAATTACTCCTAAACTCCCGGAAGCGAACTATCTTTGCAAAAAGAAAAAGTATCGCATCGTAAATAGTTAGCAAAAACAAAGCCGACGTGAAATCCAACCGTCCATCCCGCAATATCCGTCTCATTTTCCGACACTGTTTGCCCCCATCTCATCAAACTTGCTCGTCGATTCAAAAAGAATTTAAAAAAAAGAAAAAGTTATTAAAATAACAGAAACGCGGACCGTTTAGGAAAAAGGAAAAAAGCTACTTCCATGGTCCAGCGTTCACCTCCTTATACAGCTTGCGGTTTATCGGGAAGAATTTTTTCACTTAGTCTACACACTCGCCTGCATACACTCTTATCGCAGAAACTCACCTGAACTAATGGAGAACGAGCAAACCTCATGATGCTACTATTGCTTCAGATTCTGTTTAGTTGCTCTCACAGAGGCGCCTCCTCTGCTTCCTGGGCGACTGACTACGCGTGCGTGTTACTAGTACGAAAGACAGGTCGCAAGTGTGTTTGCTATACAATATGGCTGGCTGATGAGGCAGCGCCAGCCAGCTACAGCGCAGCATCCCACCTTATATGCCCTCCTCTTCCGACCGGGAAGACCGACGACGCTACCAATGTCGTTCGCCTGTACGACTTACGCATTTCACCTGCAAAGCAGAGAATGTTCGCGTACGCACTTCATCTGCTTAAAGTGCATATGGGTGACACGATGCCGCGCACAGACGATCTCGTGAATATAAAGATATAGGTAAAAAGAAAGCCAATCTTACATGATGATATGCTGTAGTGCATCAGCGATATATTTCGTCAATGTATATATTTGATATAACTAGTATAGGTATGTATATATTTGAAAGAACTATAGTAGAATAAAATGAGATTTTTTTTTCAATTAGGTGTACGTACACATTTTTTTTAAATACGTGTATAAAAAGGTCCTTTTAGTAGCAAAAAAAGAAAATTTTTTTTAATTTTGATAATTTTGAAAATTTTTTTCGGTACATCACGCTGAAAAGTCTTCAATTTCCTATTCCTCTACCATGCATCAAAACGGGGAAAGTGACTTTTTTATCCTCGCTAGAAAAAGCCAATTTTCACTCCTAGATGCACAACGTACTATTAGTATCACTGCTTTATTTTGTACTGGTTGAGATTGACAATTATATATTTTAAGTTAAATATTACTATATTTTCTTAAGGCCTCCTCGTGTTACAGATAAAAGCTCAATTGTTGAATAATTCAAAGATTATCTAATTTACATGACAATATTGTAACGAAATAAGCTTTCAAATATCTACATGAAAAGGTCCTATTTTAATACATGAAAAAAAAAATATAAACTCAGGTTTTTTTATGCAGTGGAAAACAAATTTTTCTTCCTATTGTTCAAAGATGTAAAGTGATAATTTGGATAAATTAAAAAAATTTTGGATATTTGTCCTCAATTTTCCATTTGTTTCCTGTGAATGAAAAATGATCTATTCATGTTCTTATTAAGACAAGTATGGTGTTTAACAAGGGGAAAGTGGCTTTTTCGAGCAGGAGTAGTAGTCGAGTGCACCTAAGGTATAATTTAACAACAAAAATTTAACATAATACATAAAAATTGACAAATTTTATGTTAAATTGTATATAACTTTTTAAAATAAAATTTATTTTCAAATCCCCACATTGGTCTCCAAATTACATGAATTTCAATTAAATCCAGAGAGGTATAAAAGTGCTCTTCGATGCCCAGAACAAAAGGAAGCCCTTAGTGGTTGAAAAAATAAAAATCATGAATTTTGGCTTTCAGATACATATTTTACCAGCTATATGACATAGGTATAAAAATTGTTTTATGTTTTTAACGGTAACGGTATACTTGAAAATATACTGTGCAGTTTAATGCTTTATTAAAACAATTTAAGATAAATATAAAAACAGATTTGAGTTTTTCATGTTTTTTTTTAAATTTAAGGTATATCCATCCCCTTAAACTTCAACCAATGCGTTAACTTATTTTTCTTACGTAGAAACTCCAACTTGCAAGTCTGACATGTACTCTACCGATTGATCCACGGCCGCCACTGACGATGCACTTTTTGAATCGCTCCCTTATCGTAATGAGAAACTTGTGATATTACCACACGTAACATCATATAAAATTAACAATTTGAGTGTTTTATCGATAAACTATAAGACGACGGGCCGGCAAGTGCGGCTTTAAAATAATAATTTTAGAATGTTCAGCTTTTCTTCAAGGTTTTATCTATTAGTTTTATATCTTGTAATAATCTAAATTATTCGGATAATATAAAGATATCTTTGATATAAAAATTTTGTTGTATTCGAAGAGCCATGCTTAAGAGCCATGTCTTAAAAGGCCATTCTAATAGAAAAATATGGCATTCGATTTGCCTGCAATTTTTTTTTTTTTTTTTTTTTATCAAATTATTTCTTTAAAGCTTGGCAATCAGTTTTTCTCTAACTTTCGATTTGAAACCATTTTCTTGAATGATTTATTATTTGCTTACTAAAAGTGTTTGGATATTAGTTATTTTACGTTAGCTTCTAAACTTTAATATTTTTCATTTATAATTTCATATTTTAGAGTAATATATCATTAATAAATTTTTGCAAACGTAATGTCAGCCAAACAATTATAGTTTTAGTATGGTTAAGTTCCTTTAAAGTACGTTAGAAATGGATATTCGCACAGAAAGTTATTCGTAACGGATGATAATCGAAAAAGGAAAATCGATCATACTTAATAGAATCATTATTATAACTGATTTTTGATTTAAGTATTAATTGTAACCATTACAAGAAAATTAGTTCCAAAAAGTGGACAAAATGAACGTTTTCCTATTTGATCCTCCAATACTTCATAAAATAAATGCAAAGAATATAATGTAAGACTTATATTACAAAAGCGAGATAGAAAAAGTAAAAGTTTACACGATTACGGTTCGATAAATTTGATATTTATTAATTACAAATATTAGCGACCTGAAAGTGCTATTTATAGCGAAGTGGAAAGTCTTAGACAATTATGCACATTTTTTATATCGTTACAATACAAGTTATAATTATAAATGTAGAAAAATCATTGCGAGAGAAAATAGGTTAAAATCAGATATATATTTTATTTCTTAACGCCGTTTCTTTTATATGTATAAGTTATTTTTTAGCTGAGTTCTATTTTTTACGCCTTCTGCACATGTTTATCTAATTGTAAGATAAGCGAAGATAAGTTTATAATCACATAGTTCTTCTGATTATTCTAGTAATAAGGCTTTACACGTATTCCATAAATTTCAGTAATTCAATGTCGATTCTATATATTATAAATTGTGCCGTTTAAACGTAGATATATATTTTATTTACAGTTAGCAAGAAAAACAATACTTACTTTTGAATTTAACTTTTAAATGATTAGTTGCAGAGATTGAAATGAAATCATATAAGGGTTTTATTTGGTTAGTTTTTTACACGCAGACGGAGAATTTGTTACCGTGAGTATGAAACGAATTTTCAGATGATTAGCACATTTACTTTTTGCTAAAAAGGATTTGATTTAAGAAAAAAATATAATAATTTAGTATTATGAACATGTACCGAAGCTAATTTATTGAGCTTTAAGACTACTACTATTCCATCAAGTTCGTTATTTATATATTATTTTAGCTACCTTTTGCGTCTTTATTTCAAAATTGGGGAAAAGGATCTTATATATTTTATTCAATAATGCACTTTTTTAAAGAAAATTATTTGCTTATAAAAAAAAGATTTTAAATTTTTCATAAGAAGACAAATCACCTTTGAAACTTAAAATGATTTATACTATAAAACTAACAATTTGAGTGTTTCATTAATAAACTATAAGACGACAGAACCCCAGGTATGGGTTAAAATAATAATTTTAGAACGTGCAACAGTACTTCAAACTTTTATTTATTAGTTTTACATCTTGTAATAATCTAAACAATCAGGCTATTACAAAGATATCTTCCCTGGTAGAAAACACCCCAAACACCACCAGACATATTTTACGATGATCTACTCGATGTTTTAACGAATCTGACAATTTTGCTAGAAGAAAGGTTCTTAGGAAGAAGCAAAATAGTAAATCAAGAGAAAAGAAATATCTTGCATACTTTTGTGATATAATCGAATAAAGAATGAATTGATTATATAACAAAATTAAATGATATACTTACCTGTAGAATAATAAAAAAGAATATATTTTTTGGAAGCATGTATAAAAGGATAGTTGGAACGAGAAACGGTCATATTTTTTAAACATAATTTAATACAAAAAAATTATAAAAAAGCATAATAGTAAGTAACATATTAATAATATATAATCTGAAGATTTCTGAATAATGTAAGAATTATATTGCATGAGTATCGTGGTTTTCTAAAAGGACTAGATATGTAATGTAACTTTGTTCGGCACATCCTTGTACATCGTTACCGGAACGGCCAAGGTCATCTAAGTGAAATCCGTGACGCCGAATTTCGCTGTAGTGTCACATTTGAAATCAATCATCCTTTCGTTGATTTCTGTTTGCACAGCGTACTGCTGCCGCAGTTACCGAGGCCGATGCGCCTTCTACTACTGTCGTGACTTCACAGTTTCTTCCTTTCTCCTTCTTGGTCTATTCTTAATCTCTTTGACAAAAGCAAACTGCTATTAATGATTGGCCCAATAATGTTTGCGTTTTATTCGGTTTTGCGCTTCTTATAAGATCTGATAAAGTTTATTTTCGATGGTAGGAAGCCGCTTTCAAGTTTGATTGGTCTTTCTCTGTACCTAAGAAAGAAATAAACTATTCAGACATAATACTAACAAACATTCATCATGTCTTGGCATTTATATAAGCTTAGCATACACTAAGAGAACTGTACAGTAAAAATTACAAGAATTTTAATTTTTACAATTAAGCAGAATTTTTACCATTATGAAAATTAAAAATATCATAATGTTATTAATTGTTATTACTAAAAAAATTGTAAATCAGAGAAATTTTTTTATTGTTAAAAACTGCTTTTATTGTAAAACAAATTGAATTATTAGACATCGTATTTCTTAAATGAAAGTTCATAATATAATTATTTTATTTAGTCTTTAACTGAGAGTGAAGTTCATCCAAATATTATTACAAATTTACGGTAATTTTTACAGCAACATTTTCTCAGTGTTTTGATTAATTAAATTATATTACATTGTACATCTAGGGTAAGAATTATGACTTGTTCAGTTCAAATGTGGAAATTAAAGTACGAGTTGCAGGCAAACAAGCACAAATTGAATGCGAGTGTATAATACGAAACATAAACAAATACTGTAACCAGAAGCATTGTTTTTACCATATTTTTCGTATCGCATGCATGAATTTTTACGTTTTTTTAACCATAAATTGGAAATAAAAGTCATTTGAAATATAGCACACCACGCGTCTATTACATTAATTACTTGGCACGTACACAATCAATTCAACAGTCTACGGTGTACGCGTGTTATATTGTACGTTCATTTTCTTATTGGATACCTATGATCTGAAGTTAATGTGATGCAAAACTTATTTATCTCTTTCTAATGTACTAGGAGAAACGATGGTAAAAAGGCAGATTTAATGACATTTCATAAACCGTCATAAAAATACTTTAATAGAAGAAAGTCCGCTGATATTGAGAATAGAGGATTACAAAACGATACGTACCGGTTAGCATCTTGCGCAGCTATGACGTGACTTGGTACGTACGAATCGAGGAGTGTTTTAGGCTGTGACAGTACTGATGCGGATGAGTAGATTGGCTTCGAATGGAAACCTTCGTTTTCGCTGCTGACTGGAGCCAAGTGAGTGACCTCGTGACTAGCACGAAATTTTTGAGCCTGGTATTGTGGGGGTGTAAAATCTTGATGAAGTGATTCTTGTGTCTCCTAGCAAATATTTAAGCATACACGCTTTAAAAGTTTTCACTCGCTATAAAGCTTTAAATATATTGATTTGTACTGACACAACAATTATTACAGTGCAAAAAATTAAATGTCTTATCTGAATTTATTATTTGATTTAACTATTTAACAACGTTAAATTATAAGGTACTGAAAATGACCAATTTTTTAATAATCTATAAATTTGACAAAAATTCGACTTTCATGCGTGTGTGACATCAGAGAGCATAAATTCAGAAAAATAGACTCTCTAGTCGTAGTGAAAGTGGCTCTTCCACTTTTCATAATTTATTTTCAGCGTGAAATTTCTGACAGTGATAACTTAAATTATTCTAAAAATCATAAAAATTTAATTATATTATGTTTTTACGTTATGTTTATGACGATACTGTTTTTAGATGTAAAAAGGAATTGATTTCAATCTTATCTATTTTAGGAATGATTATGCTTAACTCACCCACAGTATTTAGTTATATCTTAATTGATTATTGAATTACATTATTGTTGCAAATAATCATGATTTTTTTTTAATGTAATATCATTGATATCAATTGAGCATCATATTTTAATTAAAAGAATACCTTTTGTTATTGCATTAAAACGATTAATCCATGTAAAATCAAATCACTTTTTAATTTAAAAGAAGAAACAAACATTATTTGTTTATTTCAATATATATAAATATAAAAATATTCTTATAAAAATTACTTATTCATACTAAAGTATACTATCCCGAAAACATTTTTTATTTTAAAGTAACTTTTTAATTTTTTGCTGATAATAATTAATGCATTTTAATATAATTAACGAGAAGACTCCACAATCTTTAGGTCATGGACTTAATTAAATGTGTAGCCAATCTGTAATAAAGTGTAGCTAATGTTTTTCTGAATGAAAAAGTTGCGATATTTAAAAAATACATTTTAAAGAGTAAAATGCTTATCAATAATTTTCAGATCAAATGTTCAAATTACGTATATATATTTGTACGAACAAAAACTATTAAACTTTGTAAAAATTATAGTAACCATGATAAGCAAATATACACTAAACAATTTTCAAGTGATTTAGAATTTTTTCGACGTCGTGTCGAAAAATACGGTTCGATACAGGTGCGAGATGTGATTTTAACCTTGTGTGAACGTTTTCACACAAGGTAAAATCACATTCCCGCACTTGTATCGAAATGTACTATTTTTTTAATTAGACAATCACAAACTACAAAAAAGTGTTTCTATATCACATGATTACGTATGTACTTATAAAGTTTCTTTATCTTAATAGCATTTCTGTATAGATTTCATTTGTTAGTTTTGAATATTTTGTTTATACCTTAATAGCTTGTTGAACTATATCAGCCGTATTATGTATCCCCGCTTGGTGGAGTAATTGCGTCATATATTGTTCAGCAAGACTTGCCGGTACGTAGTATTGTTGTTGTTGCTGTGGCAACTGATTATGCTGATTCTGTACTTGTACTTGCGATTGTTGCTGTTCAAACAGCGAGTTATCTTGTACGTATGCTGTAGAAGGTGTGCTGTAAATGTCGGCATAAACTCCAGCATTTTCGTAGACAAGTTGCTGCGGCTGTTTGGTTTGATGCACATATCGGGGTTGAGGCTGTTGCTGCTGAGTGACGTAATATTCATATTTCTGGGGTTTGTAAGCTACAGAATTATAGGCTTCATCGCTCAATATATCAATTGGAGCAGTGTGCTGGTGTTGGCTAGCCGTAGGGAGTTGTTGAGCTAGATTTGCGGATGGGACTGATGTCGATGCGTGAGATGTAGTTGCCACTCTCTTTGGAGTCTGAAAAACAAACGAAAGACGTTTGCTTATAATGAAAGTAACTGAATTTTAAAAGTACGAACTAATAAGATCCTTTGTCTTTTATTTTGATTAATATAAGAATAATGCTTGAAAATTTCGTAGTACACAATTTTTATCATGGTGTATTGTTATTCTTTTCGAAAAATGTTACTATTTAGTTTTCTAGATATAATTCAAAACAAATGTAATTTTTCCTTTTACCAGATTTTATTAGCTTTACATTCTTTCTTATTCTGTTAATATTCGGGGTGACGCGTATATATTATGCAACTCGTCACAGTATAGATTTCTCCATTTTACCGCGTTCTCATCATTCTTCGATCGTCAGATCTTTTTGTAGAAGCTTATTTTCGAATACATTGAGGAGGCTTGGACGATTGTGGAAAAAATCATTGAATGCTCCGAAATTTAAAAATAATCTTCATTAACTATACTGAATTCCAGTTATTTAAAAAAATCTCTACCGAATAATTACCGATTATATTATAGTTCTACATATCCTTATTTTATTGGTCATAGACACTAGCATCGACTTTAGTAGTAGTTTAGATATCATTATAGTATATAGTATCATTAATTAAAATTGTCTATGATAAAAATATAAATTGAATTAATAAGTAATTTTTACCTTTGTAAACACCACCTGAGTGTGTTTTGGATATGAAGATACGTATTGCACTTGTGGCTGATATGAAACTTTTGTTGGAGTATACACTTGGTTTTGAACTAATCCAGGCATATAAATGGGAATAGAAATTTGTTGTTCTGAATCCTTATTGTTTGACTGGGCCATACCATAATTTTGGTAGTATGACAATAGTTGACTGGTTGGTATATTCATATAATAAGTACCTATGAAAAATTATAATTAAATAAAAATAAAATAAAGTATTTATGTTATTATGTATTAAGAAAAAGATTTTCATAGAAATTTCAAAGAAACTGTCTGAGAACGCACACACATACAAACATTTTTTAAGACTAGTGATTTCAATAGCAAAATATTTAATAACTAATATATCAAACCTTTTTATACAAAAGTTAAAAGTACAAAAATATTATATTATTTTTACTTTACTATATAGCACCTAGTACGGATAAATAATAAATAGTTTTGAAACCACTTATAAGAGATCAAAGTCTAAGAATAAATATATAAATTCTTAAATTGGAACAAGCATACAAAAATAACTTATTTTATTATTATCTTTTTTACCATATTGCAATATAAATCTATTTATTCATAATAGCTTGGCTGTTTAATCTTTTACACTATATGTAACTTATCTTTATAAGATCTAAATTAGAATATTACCTTCATTCGCATTTTTATCAATGTACTTCTGGGAAACTGCCTCTTGTCGCTCAGTTTGCAACTGGTTTTCCATTAGCAATTTTTGCTGATATAGCTGCTGCTGTTCATGTAACGCATCATAGGCACTTTGTGAGTTACTTCGCCCTTCATGATCATAGTGCTCTTGCTCCGATTGATGATTTTCTGTTGGATTCGTCAAATCAGAACTGTGTTGTAAGTAAGTGACTGCGTTGTTACTCTGTTGATAGTTATCTTGACTGTATTCATATGGCTGTGCCTGCTGAATTAAATTAAAATAAGAAGTGTAAACAAAATTAATAATAATTTATTTTTATTAGGATTGTATATGTATATAAGTACTAAGAGACACTGTCAGATCAATTTTTCATATTCTAAAGCATATGATAATAGAGCATTCTAAACATAGAGAAGTCATAAATTATCTTTTACGTAACATACTTTTATTTTATTATAAATTATTAAATTATGATTGTTAAATGAAAGTCAAAAGTCCACGACCCTCGTTAAAAAAATCTTTTTAAGGATGTTCGTATATGAGTATATCTGCGAAAAGTCAGATACTTTTCAGCCTAAAAAAAGGAAATTCTTTATTTATAAGAGCACACTCGAAAATGTGTGAAATAGTCAAATGATTTTTACCCCATTTTCAATGGCTCATGACTTTTATTATAAATAGGATTGTTCTTATTCAACGAATCTTTAAATTGAAGGTGTATTTACTGCATTTATTTGAATTCCTAATTAATTTAAAAATACGTGATATCTAATATATCGAACAAAATATAAATCTTGATTGAAATATTTCGAAATCTAAAATATAAACAAAGAAAATATGAATATTGCTGTTGAAATCAGCACCGCACTTGCGTGCTGTAATCTTTCTAGTCAAGCAAAATATTTTGCTAGTCTAAATAAGTAATAAATTACCAACTCATCAGTAAAAACCATTTTAAATAAATACAGTAACACGACTGTGATAAATGATTAATTCTATCGTTCGGGATGGCCTACTAACAAAAAATCTCTATTAAGTAAAGTTGTCTTAAAAAATCTCAATGTTTTATTTTTGGCTAAGAAGTGCTCGACTTCCCATAGAATTGCTCATGTACGAAACATAAGTAGTTTTTTCACTAATGACTGCAAAAACTTTCTTTTCAGCGTAGCAAACCTTAAGTTAAGACAAGCGCGCCACCATAAAATCAGAGAGCGCTGAATTTTATCATTCGTAAAGCCAATTTACAATTCAATTTTGCAGAAGTACATCAGTCATCAGCAGCATTGTACCGTAAATTAGTAAGATGCAGAGTGCGAGAAGCCAAGGAGCAATTACCGCGTATTTGAAACTTCCATAAGACTGCAGTTCCGCATAATCTCCAACTTGATTGCCGAGTTCCTGGGGAGGAGCCGTTGGACCATGATATTGCTGCTGTGACTGGCTGCTGACTTCCGCTTTCATAAGATATTTGGATTCTTCGTTTCGTACAGTATCTTTCGTTACTTTTTTTCTTCCACTATTGTTGAGATCCGATCGAATATGGTCCCTCTCAATATCTTCCAAGTTTAGCTTCTTGTCACAGAGAGCCGTAGTGAAGAGTAATAATAATACGCACAACAACTTCTGTAATAATTATTAAGAATTAATTGTTTATAATATATCATAAAAAAGATGTCATGTACTGGTATTCAAATCATATTCCCGGTCAGTAGTACTATGTTGTATTAAAAAATAAACAAAAGTTGAATAAAATATTTGTAACCTAAAAAACTTCTTTCATAAAGTAAATCGTGTAACAAACTGTTATAGTAACTAATTGCCTGCAATATAATACAATGCAAATGAATGATTTTTAATTAGAATAGTAAAACAGAATGAGAATCATTTCACTTTTGTTAAAAGAAAAAACTGAAAGAAATAAGAAAAGTAAGAAATCAAAAAACGATAAAACACAATTATGTAGGTAAGATTTATAACATTTAAAAGAATTGAATTGAATGTTAACGACATCTCATACAATATAACTTATCTTTATCTTAGAAATTTGAATCAATCAGTAAAGGTATATATATACTTGAAAGAACTTTCGCATGATTAATGACGAATTTTAGTGATACATTGAGCGAAAAGGTTGTTATTATTATTTTTTAAAGGATGGCGCGTACACGAGCACTTTCACTGTGCTAAGCCAAGTTCTGGGTCAATTTACTGGTAACCGGATGCAGCAGGCGAATCCCTCGTATGAAAAGTCGGCACTCCCATACAGCAGCGCAACACACAAGCAAGTATAACGAGACGCATCTATATACGAGATCAAGTAAAAGTTTGAGCCATACAATGACGGCTCTCCCGAGTTCGATTTTTTGCCTTTACTGCGGTTTACTTTTTGTTTAAAAAAAAATAGCTTTTTCATATTGCCCGTTTTGCGCTAAAGTATTGATGGCTAAAATACTGCTTGTCCGTCTTACGACCGCACTTTTGACGATAAGGATCACGAAAGTTTCACGGGCAGTGTTAAAGAAAGTTGTCGAGTATAAAAATAATTTATAACTCGAAATTCTGAAAAATGTTAACACGACTTGACAGCTGTGATTTGTAGATCGTTGCTCTTTGTTTTCTAATTTTTGGAACTCAACCAATTTCAAAATTTAATGAAACCATTATACTGTTGTTTGAATTTTATGATTATATTAATATCATTTTACAGTTAAAAAAATTGTTGTTTTATTAAAATTGTAATTAAAAATTTCAAATTGAAAAAAAAAACCAACGCGAGGACAGCACGTTACGTATAAAACATCATTAGATAAAATTAATAATGGTAATCAGCGAATGAACATTTATTATAACAATTGAAAAAAATACAATAAAATTTTATAATTAAATTATTTGAAATTTGTCAAAACATAAAAAACTTGTTTTCTGTTTTATAAATCTTTATGTATGACACGTTATAAAGGATATTTTTTTAATTTGTGAACATCTGATATTATAATAATTAAAATGATTTAAAATTGACAAATAAATTAACATATTTATACATGACATTTATTTTAGAATGTACAGTAAATTATTCTGAGTGAAAAAGCTTATCTTTCACTATCTTGATCACACGTAATTTGATCAAGACTAAAGAAGTCGTTGCCGATTATTTATATTCAATTTCAATTGTTTAAAAACAAAAATTTCTGAAATTCCCTCAGATAAATATAGGTAGCATGAGGATGGTACCCGAGTAGTTTACTACACTTATTTTGTAGTGATTCTGAGCGCGATTTAAGACTAAATCTTTTAATTATGAATGATTTTTTGATTTTGTATCAGTCTCCACAGCACATTTATGTTTCAAATATTGGTGGGTGGCAGGAAACTGTCGTCATAATAAGTAACACCAAACAAGTAATATGTAATTATTTAACCTACCATTTTACTCGCCATTTTGCTTGTTTTTTGATGAAATTCTATACAACTAAGAACTGCCCTAAAATTAATAACAAAAATTTTTTAAGTTAACAATAGAATGTATATCTGCACGTGAGCCCCGAGCCACAGGGACATTCAAGGCGACCTTGTAAGTAAAACTATAAATGAAAAGCATTCTTCCGTGATCTTATATAGCCTTTTCTCCCACTATACCTTCAACGCCACATCCCCGCGTGCACGTTCACTCGAGAGCTTCCTGCGACCGGCGGATGTGTTCCTGGCTGGCAGTTGCCGGGCCTCCGGTCACGCGGATCATCCCGCCTCGGGTAGCTCCGGTCACATTCACTTTGAAGAACGTGCAGTAGTACCGCCATCGTACCTGCCATCTCTGCGGACAACGTTGCGCAAGCTCGAACCTCTTTGTGTACAAGGTTACGAAGAAGAAATATAATGCGTACGTGAACGTGTAAGGGACTTGTTTTCTGGCAAAGTATATGTGCGATACCAGGTTAAGCTTCCGTTATTACGGGGCTATTCTTAGAGATGCAGGTCATCCTTTCGGAAAACCACTAGTTCCATGAATTACTTTGAGTATTCAAACTTGATAACAAAATGTAATTTATGTTTCTCCTTATACACGTACGTATATTATGTATAAATAATCGCAAGCATGTCATAGTTCGGTTAATTTACGAACTTTGTATTGCAGATTATAATAAAATTAACGAAACTTAAAAGCGCATAATAATTTGGTAAAGGAAGATAGGTTTGTAGGAAATATTTTTCTGGTAATTATAAATATCGTAATCCGTAAGAGCTTTCACACTTATTCGTTGTATCCTATGGTAAATCAAAAATCCATTTAGATCCTTTGAAGCCGACTGCCTAAAAACTCAACTCTAAGTAAAAAAAACATTTCTTCTCATTATTGTGCAACATCGCTCTACTTTCTTCTCGGCATTAAATTACGTCGAGCTAGGCTGATATAAAACTGTAAGAAAAAGGAGAGCACACAAAACCAGTGTCCACTCACATGACGACTGGATATCGAACGGTGAATACACCTTCCTTAATGGCCTTACACAACTCTCGGGTGCTGGCGCGCGTCATCCGTCTATTATACACCTCCAACGAGAATCTAGTTAATCTTCAGGCGAGTACGGACCGCCGATGCGAGTTTGCCACCACGACGGCAATGATGATGTTGATGATGATGACGGCAATGAGCCAGGCCGTCGCCTCCGATGCTACTGACGCGATTAGGCGGAACCGATTAGGATCTGATGCCATAAACTGTATGCAGATAGGATTTACCCAAAACACTTTTTTCAATACGTGGGCGTAATTTGTTTTTTCTTCTGCTTTCACTTAACGCTTTCTTATTGAGTCTTATGAAGTCTAGGATTTTAATTTTAAAAGTTATGTAACTAGAGCAATGGTTTAAGATCATTTATGGAAGTTCTAATCTGATGATTTCAATTGAATATATACTTCTACTTAAGTACTTTTAATGTAGTGCAGTTACTACTTATTGAAATTAAATCCTACGCGGTATATTTTTTAGTTAGCTGATGAATTGGATTAAAAAAAAAATATACCTAATGTGTAAAGAATGAAATGTATCGTAAAGTTCACTAACTAGTAAAACGTTTTTTTATGTATGCATATTGGCTAAGAAGTTTTAATGAGATATGCTGTGAAGTTATACTTAATGTTTATTATGTAAAGCTTGATCCAACTACTTTATATGGTATGATAATGTTTGTAATTATAGTACTTATTATTTAACAAATTTTGATTGTATATTATTTTAAATAAACAAAAATTAAACAATAATGTGTCAATTTGTTTTTATCGTTTATTATAGTTTACCTTCAATAAGAATCTTTGAAATATGTTTCACAATTAGATTCTTGATGAATATTTTCTTTGAACATATTTAATGTTTAGTAATTCGCGAACGCTTTATTACTCCACAACAAATAAGTTTTTGTTCGACTATTACGATTTTTTCAATACCGCAAACACAATTTTCTCCTTTAAACAGCAGCTGCGCCACAGTCTGCATGATCACAGGCAATCTATTTAACGCCTATAAAATTGTGCCTGTACTACTAAATCTCTTGCGCACGCAACTTATTCGAAAAAAGTCTAATACACGTAGTACAGCAACACGTACACGTTCGTAATAATAAGCGATTCCGTTTGCGGAAAATTGAGATTTCACGAGGTGGAATTTATGAGAAAAGTCATAAAGTATATATGCGCTCAAGCAAATCTGATTTGATGGGGAGAGAAAAAGAGGAGAATATAATTTAACGAGTAGAGATCTATGGATACCACCGTTGAACTATATCTGATTGGTATTATCGATAATGTTTTGAAAGGTGTACGCAACAGAATGCAGAAATAAGCGCACCTTTGTATTTCAAGATTATAGTTCCCTAATATTCTTCGAATATTCCGCTTTCGAACAATAGAAAACGAAATTTTAGTGATGGTTTCTAACGGTTTATTTCCTATCTCAAAATATTTATGCGTAATTTAATAAGGCTCTATGTTTTATATAGCCAAAGTTTTAGAGTCAATAGTGAATAAAAGAAAATAGTTAATGATTCATGCTTACACTAAGTTGCTAATTCCATAAATTTTGCTTTACACATATTGTTGGTCGAAGACATTCGCTAAGCAGTAAACGCGTGCCTTCTATAATAAATGCTTCAAGTATATGCAGCACGCTCGGTGCGCCTGTAGTTAGATTTGCTGCGTGATTTCGTGCAGCGAAGTTAGCCTATAGTCTATGAAAGACGTCTATATACGATTCGATCCTTTTTTAAATTTTTACTTTAGTTATGCAGCATTACTTGTAAATAAAAAATTATTTTTATACAGAATTTAACTTTCTTAATTGTTCAGATAGTTTAAGAGAATTGAATAATTAAATTTCGATAAAGTGATATTAATTTGTTGTATTTAAGGCAAATAAAATAAAACTATAAAAAACTCCCTCTTGCTATCTAAACGAATAATGTTGTTCATATCAGCAAGGATATAGTGAACAGTTAATTTTTATATTAAACGTTGATCAGGGTGATTAAAAACAATTTTTATTTATGCTATATACCAGGTACAGCATGTTTTTGAAAGCCAAAATTCATAATTTTCATTTTTTCACTCCTTGCAGACTTTAATTCAGTGGCATTAAAAAGCATTAAAACTTTACAGATATGCTTGAAACACGCATAATTCTGGTCCGAGTGTGAGAAATTGAAAATCAATTCAATTTTAAAAATTTGTTTATAATTTAAAAACAATTATATTTGTTATTTTTAAAATGTTTAATATTGTCAACAGTTTCTTTTGATTTCACTATTACGTTTGGCCGTCATTTGTTGCTAATTTAAATAAGTACTTTAATTATTTATATTATTATAAGCATTAATATACCATCTGTTTATACAAATTAAAGTTTAGCTACATAAGAAAACTTGTACTTGTTTAATACTATATACATCACTAATTTAGCTAGTTACAATTTTATTTTTTACATTTTACCTATAAAATTAAAAGTGTCAAGCATAACATGTATATCATTAAAATCATTAATATGCCTTAAATAACTGCCGTGAGCACGTATTTTAATTGAATTTAGGTATTTTCCTTTTTTTAAATAGTGATGAAAGAAAAGTGATGTTCATTAAAACGGTATCTGATTGGTTGTCTATGGCGCGAAATTAATAAATTTTAACCTCAAACTGTAGAGCGCACGCATCAATGCACCTAGTTGATTAAAATTAAGTATTGAAAATTAAATTGACGCTAAAGTTATACTCATAACCCTCTTTTATAATCAAATTCTTGCAAAAAAAATTATAAATCAATATGATGAATATCTACTACTTGATTCAATATTCCTGCTACATGTTAAATACTTTGGCAGTAATAACATCTGGCCCTTAATAGTACATTAAAGCACGCACCGTTGTAGCATATCTCGAGGACAAGCAAATGCATCTGAAATACCTGTCGTCGCAGTAACTGCTGTAATCGTCGCGCATTAATGGCTCGGCCACTACGACGCGTACCACATGAAATCCCCTGCGATTAGTCAGATCCACTTCGCCATTGCTCCCTATTTCTAGACTCGTATGTACAGCCTATTATATAATATGAAACCGTATGATATTATGGAAAGCCGCAATAGCGAAAACGGAAAAAAAGAAAATATCACTAGTTTTTGGAAGTGCTTCACGACGAATAGCTTTCTGTGTGTTTACAAATAGAACTAATATACTCAGAAAATAAACAACAGACTGCTTCTAACTCAAATCTTGACGATTTCTGGCCGATAGGGGTACGGATGCCCGTCACACGGGAACGACGAAAGCGAAAAATCATAAAATTTGAATAGCACGAGTGCGAAAAATACGTATAAACCGTCGCGGTGGGAAATTCATCATCGCTGCGGCACCACAGGACCCTTTCGCTCCTGCGGTGCGCACAAGCGATGCTATGGAAAAGATTGAGAGACTGTGCGAGACCTAGGCCAAGAAGAAGGTTATTTTATTTAATGCGTGAACAGTAATATGACTTTATGGTCATATTTTATTCATGCTTTGGCGTTCGAGTTTCTCTCCTCGACGCTGTATACTATATTGGACGTGCAAAGCTAAACTTTTTAGTGTATGGTTTTCATTTAGAATTAATTTGACTTTGTTTTTATTTTCATTTAAATATCCAAAGTTACCGAACAAATTTCTATTATTGAAAACTGTGATCAATTTTAACGTAAAAATATTTTTGTGTTTGTTATAGAGCCTACGGAAACTAATTTTTGACTTTTAAGATATAACTAGGTGTGCATTATATTTATTGTTTTTTTTTCTTTGATCATTCATATAGTAGATAGAACTATGGAATATATACATTCTAATTATATAGAAATTATAATAATAAAAATTTACAAAAGAAAATATATTAATAATATAAGTCAAGTCTGAGTGTATTTTCCCGCAAATACGATCAAATATATCCAGCAATCGTAACAGTTTGATTTGAAAACCGTATCCAAAATAGTGGAAAGTACAGCAGCTATAATTACAGTGATATTTCGAGTATCGCACAACTGCTAACGATCAATCATTAAACTTTCCCAAAAAAACGTAGACAACAATAGGTGTCGAAGCCAGGGGTATATTGTGTGAAACGTATGTTTTCCTATGTAGTGTTAAACAGATGCCCGCGAGACCGAATATAATCTTAATAAAGTGAGGAACGAAATTTTCGGTGAGTTACTGCTTATTATAAAAGTATGATTTTTAAAATGATTTCTTTATCGACCTTAAAACAATTAGAAGACAACAAGGGGAGAATTTTTTGACAAGCGAGAGTCGCTTGTGCACCACTTTATAAATAACGTTTATTTAAAATGATTTTTTAAAATAAAGCAAAAGATCAAAAAAGCACTAGTTTTATCTATAATATCAATCACAGTTCAAACAAAATTGAGCATATGCAGCATCGCGTTATATGAATAAGCGACATATTCTCGTAACGGTTGCTGCAAAAGATCTCCCTGTAGACCATTTTTCAAAGCAGTAAGAAAAGCATATAGTTTCAAGGAAGATCGTAGCGACTGAGTGCGTGAACATACGCTCATGTGTATATGTGTAAGAGAACACAGGATACAGACAGGCAGAATATGAATAAGCGCGTGTCTTTCTTCTCTCTTCTGCTCTCTCGCACCGCGGGAAAGTAAAAGTAAGTACACCAGCACGGTCCAGTCTATTTATTCTAGAGCAGGAACGCTTTTACTTGTGAGACCAGTAATTTCTATTTTTTACACCCATATATTTTACACTATTTTTTTCTTAGAATATAAATAAGTTATAAAAAATGCTTAACAAGAGCATAACATGAAAAACTGTATTCAAATAAAGTAATGAGGTGTATTCCGTTTTTATTATGAGAGACTCGAAATATTTCAGAACGTTCCCACATAAACAAGAAAATCTTGGCATCCCTGTTTAAACGTACCTATACCTATATGCACAAGCCGAAATTAAGTTTAGGATAGATACCTAAAAATATGGATAAACTTCATGACCTATGGGTCGGTAAAATTGCAAAAATGCCCCTTATTGGTTTAAAGAAATGTCAAAGTCACGATTTTGGATTTTTCATGAATTGGCGTCCACTACAAACAGTAGGATTTTCAATGGACATTTAAGTTCAAATAATTCGTAGCATCCAATTTTAAATTAAAACACTTACGAACATTTTTTAAATTATATCAATAAATAACTCTCGTGCTTCATCAATGTACCCATGATTTGTTAACATTTAAGCCTTCTGAGTTCTTTGCTTTCTTTGATTAATTTTTTCTTCTGATGGTCTCTCGTTCAACAATATATTTGAAACTATCTTCTTGAAGTTAGCAGACAAAATTACAAACAACATTAAAGTTCAATTTTGAGTAAGGATACAATGTAGAAAGCTGCGTTCCGTACTGGACGCCAATCATGTGTTCCATAGGTATTAAATAATATATATATATATTACACCGTTTCAGATTATACTATGTGTATAGAGCAAACTGAAAATGTTACGAGGTTTAGGTTTACTCGTATGAATTTAACCTAAACTTTGAAAAAAAATTTGTACCAACGCTTAAACATGTCTGGTAAAAAGGAGGTGATATCTGTAAATTAACTTTTGTAAAGATAAAAATTGAAAAACTTTTTTCTACTAGAACTTAATATAACATTAAACAACAATTAATGGCCTCGGATAATATTAACTAGATCGATAACTGACAACTAATCCATTTTCTACTGGATGTCGTTTCCTACTGAACGACCCTCCCCTATGCTTTTAAAAATAGTTTGCTGCAATGAAGATATTTGACACTTATATATTCTTATTTACCAGTTACCTAACTTTCGTTCATCAGACCCACCTACAACACCTTTTCAATCTCTCACGTTCTTAAGGACCGACAAGAGTATTTTGTGCCGTACAGTATCATTTGTTACCCTTCTTGCAACATATATACCATAGAGCAGGCAATTCATTCTTTCTCCTTTTTCATATGGTCAGGTAATGAAAAAAGACTCGATGTGCAGCGAAAGAGCGCGCGGGAGAAAGAACGAGCGAGTGAGAGAGAGAGAGAGAGAGAGAGAGAGAGAGAGAGAGAGAGGGAGCAGAAGTTGAAAATGACGTCTAATTAAAAAGGAAGGAGATACGGTTAATGAATGCCCGGAGAGTACTGCTGCAGTGGTGGCTTCTGAGCGTATTAATCAAAAGCCGTAATTAAAAAAGAGAAGCGACCAATTCATTAATCAATGGGGCAAGAAAATAAAATCCTAAGAGGCAAATGGAATAATAACATTTTTTCTTTTATCTCCTATATGTATTCACGCGATAAGCTATATCTTTGGTCAATTCATGATATTTATCTATATTATTATTTATTCCATGATCCAGTTTTTTTCAGCTAAAGCAAATCCATGTTATAAATACTTTCTATAACACATAATTACTTTCTTTCAAATTTCCCTATATAAATATTTATTTACATTTTCCATGTAAATACATGGGAATAAATAACTCAACTAAAAATAAGTAATGTAACAATTTATAACAATACAGTTTAAAGTAACAGTTTTATTGAAAACAAAACAAACAGCAGTCTCCTCTTACAAATAAACATTTTTTAAATAGTTTATAATATAATAATAATTATACAATATTACATAATTTTTAGCTCACATTTTTCTATATAATTTCTGGTTATACATTTGTTATTGTTAGTTAATTGAATTTAAACTTGCTGTACTACTCCCAAACAATATTGTCATTCAATTCTAGTCTTTCGACACTAAAAACTTAAATCGTTTGCAAAATCAATCACAATTGTTTAACTTATACTCTATTTAGCCTCGAATAACAATTACAAGCTACGATTAACACAAAATTTTGCCTAACTTTTTGACTTCTGTTTACTACCAAAATTTACGTCATCTAAATTCGTTTGTTGTGTTGGACGATAAGTTGAATATGAATAGTTATTGCGCGTTGGTTCGGCAGTTGCCGGATAATTGCCTGTGTTTTGCTGATTTCTGGTAGTAGCGGTTTCTGATGAATCATAATCACCATACTCTGGAGGTGAGGACTGATCGTTTGAACCTTTACCTGGTGGAATATAAATTCCTGGCGAGTGATGCAAAGTAATACTAGTCGCTGATTTTTGGGAATATGGTTGTTTGTTATTACTCAAAGTTGATAACAGTTGACTGGGATTGTATTGTCCAGGAGTGACTCGATTAAGAATAGTTGGGTTGACAACATAACTCAGCCCAGTTTTGGCAATAGTATTTGGCACTGTAAGATACTGTTGATTGTCCTTTGTAGATTGATGTTGACTAACTTCTTGCTGAATTTGAGCAAGATTTGCTTGTTGTGCTGCATTTTGAGCCAATAGTCTAGCTAAAGCTTGACGCATCAGTTGTTCAAGCTGTTGAATTTTTATGTAACCAGATGATCCTGAATTATAATCACTAGCTTGCTGTCCTGATACACTTACAAGTCGATAAGTTTTAGGAATGCTTACCGCCCGCGGTTGAACTTCAGAATCTTGTTCAATTTGATTGTAATGGCTGGGAGTCCTATGGCTACTGGATTCAGTATCCAAATCTTTTGCGCTTGATATGATAAAATTGGTACCGTCAACGTAATGGCTATCTGTAGTATCACGATCAGAATTCCTTAATTTGTTCTTGTTGTTATTTGATTTTTTATTCTTCTCTCTACGTCTGTCATCTTCTTCCTCATCATCTTCTTCACTTTGATGCTTCGATGGTCCACCTGGATAACCAGGTGGTGGAGGAGGTGGGTAAGGTGGCTGACCATAATAATTAGGATAATAATATGGTGATTGGGAAGGATAATAATAGTAGGGGTAAGCACTTGATGCCCCATATGGGGAAGCTCCATAACCTGGAGCAGTTGGGCTAGGAACACTTGGTGTACCAGGAGTATAACTAGAAGCAGGGGAATTGAAGGGAGAACCATAAGAATTTAAAAGGTTGTATGGATTGGCACCATAAGTCGAATACGATGATTGATAATATGGCGAATTTGCTAAAGCATTTGGGGTTGTGGGAGCTTTAGTATAAGGGTCGTAGGATGGATATAAAGACGCCTGATTAAAACTTGCTGAATATGAATCTCGAGCATCAACCTTGGGGGCGTAGAGTTCGGGACTCAATTGAGCTAGAGCTTGCGACTGTTGAACTTGTTGTTGCTCCAAACCACGTTTCATTAACTTTGGATTGTAGGGATATTCTGGATGTATAGGTAAAAAAGGTTCATCATTAGGATTTGTACTTTTTCGGTAGCGCTGAGCGCAAATCACCGCTGGCGACAGCAAAAAAAGAATCTGAAACAAAATATTTTTAACATAAAATGTTTTGATTATTATTGTATCAAAATTTTAAAATGTTTAATTATATATTGCTTTATAATTTTAATTTAATAGATATTATAAATTGGTAAATTTTGTTTATAGCATTAATATATTTCGAAACTTCACATATTAAGGAATTGTTAGTCTTACGAAAAAAACAAAAGAAAATAATAAATGCGACAATAAGTCAAATAAAATAAACTGTATGAGTGTTGAGTAGCTACTAACGATAAGATTCATTGTAGATAGCCTTGAACCTCGAAAACTTGATAGAGAAGATCAGTTCAATCACCGATACGGTTTCATTGAGCTAGTATTTAATACTTTTTTTCACAGAAGCGAGCTTCACTCGTAGATTCGATGTCTGAAACCTCACGACTCGGCTGTTCGGCGGTCAATGATAGATCCGTCGACACTGAATTTCTCCTTTATACCCAACCGCCTGAAAAATTGCGCAGAACTAGTTTGACTTTTCTCTCTCGCTGCGCTGCAGGCGTATATAGGGAGGCTTACACGTATGTGAGCACACGCCTCACAGCTTACACGGGGCAGTGAAAATGGAGGTAGATCCACAAGAGAGAAGCCAGTGTATCTCGTCGTGCCACGATCGTTAAGAATAAATTGCACTCTCCTTTGCTCTCGGTCTAGGAGAGTACATTTACACGCACACACAGGTGAGCAAGTGAACGCGTGTCTGGTGTAGACGCCCGCTTCAGCACTATGGCAGCGCCATAAGGATTTGAACGATCGCGAATTATATGCTGCCTGACGCGAGTGTAAGTCAAGATTACACAGAGAAAATTAGGAAAATTTTTTACGGTGTCGCGAGAATGTATGTGAGATATATATGTCTCTGTGCGAATTTCTAGTTGGTTTTTAACGACTTGTGTAGAGAGCTTTAAACTTTAAGATAGACATTTTGTTTGCAATGTGGTAAATAGTTATCCTAACGAAAAAGTTGGATTAAGTTATCTATGAGAGAAAGTCAGAAAATTTTAAAACCACTATACTCGTAAATTGAAAAAAGCTATAATAAGAAACTAGGTCATATAGACATGTTAACTGTAAAGTTCAATATTATTCGAATTCCTTTAAAATTATATATTTAAACAATTTTTTATTCAATATGCGTAACTTTACACATTATACAAATTTTTAAAGTTGTAATTCTACGCTCCCTGGATAAAAAAATATCGTTCGTTATATGTGTGTAAATTTTACACACTAGGCGTACAAAGCCAAAAAACTAAATGAATATTAAAAATAAATATATAAATATCTTCATATTTACAAGATGTGTTGAATGTTTCTAATAATTCTTGAATAGTAATTCCTATAGTAATACTGGTATATCATGTAGGTAGAACAAAAAACACAAAATGTACAGTATACCTACTTAAAATTTTAAATGCATTCTCACAATACGACGGTTCTCTGATAACGGTAGATGTAAGCGATACTATATTGCAATGAATGCTACATGTAGTGAGTTCAAAAAGATTTATACAACTTTTTAAAAAGTATGATTTTATTCTTGAAGTTTTATCTGTTTGTCCATTCTACAAATTACAAAATAAATAAAGTAGTAATAATATGTGTGTATGTATACGTAAGGTTAGTCGAAGATGAATAAAACATGATTGACGTTATATGATTGTATAAAATCTCAAGTTGTAGCACAATTAGCCACAAAATTGATGTGCGGTACTATAGGCAAAGAAAAAATTCGAATAGAAGATAGGGAAAATACTGCAGCTGAACAACAATAGAGAGAATAGTTTCGCATCGATTTCCTTCCTTTCGCGCTGCGGCATCGATAGTGGACAAATGTGTGCGTGCGTGTAAAGCAGAGACCCAGACCGCGGGAGAAATAGAGCCCCGCGTGTATTGTTTCTCTACCGGTCTCTTCCATAAAAGTATACCTTCCACTATTCCCAGAGGAACCGAAGACAATTCTCAGCACGCGAACGGTGCGCCGATCGAAATCACTTTCCCGCTTCCTTTTTCCTCGGTGGCTTCGAAAGCGGCCGATCGAGACGCCTGCCCCTTCCTCATGAGCATGACCAAAAAACGACAGCAAGCAGTTTCGCTCTTGATTTAACTTCTTTTTTTTTCTTGCGAAGGTAGCGGGAACAGTTGCCGGATTTTAAAGTGACGCCGCGCTGACGGCGTATAACTGCAATCCTCGATGAGGAGTCGCTGCTGCAGTTAGCTTTTACTTTCACCTACAGGCGAGTTCAGCTAAAGAGAGCGAAAGCAAAGGAGAAAGAGAGTAGAATCAGTTCCTTTGACCGGTGTGGATGACCACACCTTTTTTAGCTACTAGTGCGATAGCATACCGATCTCGTTAGCGAATTTTATTAATCTCATTGTAACAAATAATCTCCTTAACTATATCGAAAAATTGTGCAATAAAAAACTTTAATAGTATAGTATAATTCGAAACGAAAGACATCATTAGTCAAAATATTGTAAGAAATACAATTACTAAGCGAATTACTAAGCGAAACACCACTAAAATATCGAGCATAAAACTCTTAAATAAAAATATATTCTGTAATGTTACATAATTGTCAACAACTACTTCAAGTATATAATTAAATAACATTATTACGAAATTAAAATGAGAATGTTACGAGATATGAACTTATTGATAGCAGAATCTGGTCTAATTTCGGGTCTAACCGTTCCTGGAACTAACTACTTACACAAGAATTCACACAGTAGAATCATATTAAAAATACATGAAATTTATTTTTCATTCCACTTACTAACATTAGATTTAGTTATAATTAAGATTGCAATCATCCGATGATATTTAAATATGATTTATTATCCTTGTATAGCAATAAATCAATTCTTATACCCGTCGTTAGAGTGAATAAGGCTCAAAATATGACAAACTGTTAAAAAGATAATCATCACACATATCCTATATTTGAAATATTACAGATAAACGTAACACTGATTTTTATATAATTATGTTATAATTTCTTAAGCAAATTCATATTTCGATAAACAAAGTGGTTCAGGCATTTTTTTCTTGGCACAAAACATGATTTTCTAAGTTTCCTATAAATTCAGAATAAACAATTCCGGATACTGTTTTAGTAGTAAATTTTACATTTTTTAAAGAAGTTTTAAAATAATTTGTACTTTTGTCTGTATATGAAAAGTCTGTTAGTGATGCTAAGCTAGTAAACTAGGCCAGGTGCAAATGCGTGTATATAATCAAACACGCATAGCGAGTAGGAAGCTTAGCGATCGCCAATCTACACGTTGTACGATTCGGAAATTATTTCATATATTATAATGGTACAAATTTTTATATATTTAAGGATATAGTTAATAATTATAATAATTACGCTAAAAATAATTTAATTTATAAATAAATTAATTAGTTATGTACAATTTTACTTGGGGATCTATTATGCCAGCTTTCTACTTTATAACGTGATTTCTATACTAAAATATATAATGTTTTAAAGATTAAAAAAATTATTTGTTTAAGTAATCAAATATATTATGAAATTATTTAAAAAATTTGTTTTATATAAAGAATGATTTTGTATGTCGTGATATGCTAGATCTTAATTGGTGTGATTTAATTTGAACGAGTAATTTTGATTTTAATTTACCGGAGAAAACTACTTTCTTCCGAAATATTTGCTTATGATTTGCTATTTATGTGTACACAAAAAAGGCACACGAGCGCGTGCACATGCACATTCGCAAACAAGTATTTGCCACAGAAATCAAACCGAATCAAACATCTTTATAATATTAAAAAACATAATTGTCTACTAGGATTAAAGTAAATAGAAATACAACTTTGCGAGTGTATGACTTCCGGAAAATGGACGCAGCTATAAAAACTTTGATAAGTGTAAAAATAATTTAACATTAGTTGTCCCAAAGTTAAAAATCAAAATGTAAACCATGTTTATGCAACATTTTAGTTAAAGTAGATCATTTCTTTGCAACAGACGCATTCGTTAAAAGAAGCCGAGATATAAACAAACGAAATAAACAAACAGTAAAAGAATGATAATAAATAAATTGTTTACATAGTTTTTTAAGTTAAAAGTTTTGTTCAACATGATAAATTGGCTCAGTATATATGAAGGCTCAATTAAGAGCATTAATAGAATTAATTGAATACACGTTTATAAAATGCGCTTGTGAGAGTCTGTGTTAATTTTCACATTAATAAAGAGAAAGTTTTCATCAAATAAAGCTGTTTTTAATTTGATAATTACATACAAAAGTATTGTAAACATGAATGTATATTAAATATTAGGTTTCATACTTATTGTTTATTGTTAATATTATAATAAATGTTTTTATCTTTATCCAGAATTGTATGATAGGCATATTTTTGAGCATTTTATTTTAATCTCATATGAAATATGAATTAATTTTCTACGGGACTATAATTTCTCATAAATGTGAATATATGTATTTTGTTAGGTAATATTTTTATAAGAAGGCTTCGCAATAATGAGATAAATCCTGACAACTACGATCGGAACAATCAATAAAAACTTTAATCAGCCATGATGTTAACTTCAGCTTTCCTATCAGGATTCAAAGTGATATACTTGCATGGCGCAGGTCATCGATCTAAACTCGTTCATATACCTATATCTTCACTGGAGTGAATGAAAATAGAGCGAGTTTTTCATCAACTGAGCCGCTTCCACTTGATCGCCTTGTTAGAAAATCTGGATTCATTAATATCATCCGACAACATGACAACATAAAAAGAAGGATTGTCTTTTTAATAGAAGGGCGGCTATGCTCATATTCGTAGAACTGGTCACGCCTACCTGTTTGCGTACTTTTCAGAATGTAATAAAGATTTAGAAAGGAGAAACACTTTCATCTTAGTCGTAAGTCTGCATTAGTTTTTGAATTGAAGCTAGTTTCACTTATTTTATAATACTTTTCATTTACGTTAAATATTTAACAACAGTAGAATTATTTTCTCAATTTTGCAAGTATGTTTTAGCATCGAATACAAATACAGATATATTAAGAAAATTATATTAACATTTTTTTGCAGAATATAACTTACTGTAAATATGTATGATTATATATTATTGATTAATAACAAGACATTAGACTCTTCGTAAGTAGAAAACTTTTATTACAAAATATTACAACTAATTAACAAAGAAATGACGTATCACTAGTCAACGTTCAGTATACAAAAATCTATTATTAGGAAATAACGCAGTTTATAAATAAACAAAATACAATTAAAATTTATATATCAATGCACTCATGCATATAAGGCACATAAATGCGCACAGTATTTCAGCCTCAATAATTTCTGTATACCAGATACATTGTGAGTAAGCAGGCATACGAGAAAGTAAAAAAAATCACGTTATACAAAATTAAACTTCGGTCATCGTGCAGCTCTTTTTTGTGTCGATGCATGGTATGAAGAATTTTCGTACATAAACATTTTCATTATAGCTAGACCAAAGGCGCTCATACAAAGATTCTTCTTCATTTATAAAGATCGTAAAGGCTCGAGTAAATCGCACCCCAGGTTACGATTATACGGACAAGAGAGACCGGTTGCTTTCCAAACGTGTGGCCTAATTTCCATTCAATACTTTCCATTAGGTACAGAATATGAAATCGTATCGTAATTCGATCCGCTGTTTGTGGATTCTTCACTGTCAAGGTAAGGTGACAATGTTCTGATCGCGGGATACCGGAGATAGCGTGGAGAGTGATTCGAGTAAGAGCTGCCAGAATCAACCGGGGAATCATAGGTTTCTGCTGATTCTTGTGATGATGAGCTTTCTATCGAGTTTGATAAGCTGGCCGTTGAACTGGTTAATGGACTTTTGTAGTTGGAATTGAGTTCAATTGAGGGTCCATTACTAGAAGATCCATAATTAGTACTGGTCCCTGAATAAGATCCAGCAGATGATCCATAATTGGTATTTGGAACTTTATAAGAAGAATCAGCTTGGTAAGAATTTGAACTTGGTGCATTATAGCTGTTCGTAGATACTCCATTGTTAGCAGCAGCTGCAGAAGCATAGCTGATACTTGGGCTAGTATGACTGGAACTTTGAGAATTATAATTTAAACTAGAAATAGAAGGGCTATTACTTGGAGTACCATAACTCGTTGACGGGATAGAGTATGATGTAACTGGTGTACCATAACTAGTCACAGGATGTAATGATTGCACAGATGAACTCGACCCTGAATTTCCGCTAGGGTAATTAGGAACCGATGCATAGTTCGAACTTGCTGAGCTTGAATAACTATTGCTTGAACTCGATGGGCCTTCGTAAGATGTACTTGGGTTTGCAAAACTCGCAAGTTTTACAGAAGTACCATGAGAATTTGCATATGCACTGCCTTCAGATGAAGCAGGGCTGTACTTTGCATAACCTCCTGAAGATGAACTGGATGGGGATGATGTATAGGTTGAGGCCGTTATTGGTAACTGGTAGCTAGAAGACGATGAAGAACCACTGGTACTTACAGACGGTGAACTGTACGAAGATGATGGAATAGAAATCGTGTAACTGGGAGAAGATTGTGAAGATGAGACTGTAGGCGCTGAAACACTATAGCTAGATGATCCACTCTGTTGTGGAGCTGCTATTACGTAGCCTCCTGATACCGGATGAGATGAACTTCCAGATGATGAGGATGGAGAATTGTATGATACTCCATTACCAGATGTAAGAGAACTAATAGAAATACCTTGTGAACTTAAGCTATTTAGTGCAGAAGCCGGAAGACTATATCCTTGAAAATTTCCAGATCCATGAGACGGTGTCATAACTACAGGAACAGCATAATTGCTAGATCCAAGTTGAGTTGCCGTTGCATACACAGGTGTATACTGTTGTTGGGACTGACCTGTATTTGATGCTTGAGCTGCAAAAGTCACTGGTCCCGTTTTTTCAGACGGCGTAAACAAACTTAAACTTGGAGAGGAATATGAGCTTTGACCACTAGTTTGGCCACCCAATAAACTTGCCAGGCTTAGGCTCGACGAGGGAAGGCTATAACCAGAGCTAGATGATTGAAGCCCATAACTAGGGCTTGATGATTGAAGGCTGTAGCCAGATCCTTGGCCAATATTCAAATGTTGACCCAAGTTGTATCCGCCTAGATTTCCTAAAGCATGAGATCCTAAACCAGAGAAACTTGGTGATGGTTGTGACGGGAGGCCAAATGGACTTGAACTAAATGCAAGTGGGCTACCTCCAGTATAGCCACTAAATCCACCGTAACCTGGAAATGAGCTAGCAGCTGGGGTAGGAGATTGAAAACCATGAAAAGATGGACCTCCAAAAGAAAGACCTAATGGATAATCTCCAATACCACGTTTATTTTTGTGATCCTTGTACCTCCGTGGTTGTGCATTTTCTCGGTAGTGTGAATGATGATCTTTACAGGATACGATTGATAAAGTCACTATTAACCCAAGGAATATCTGCAAATAAAATATTTTGTTATTAGAAAATTCATTTACGAAGATTGATAAATACAAATTTAAATAATTCTATTTCGATTTTCAGAAAAGCATAATATTCTTTAATTAATTTTAACTAAAAAAATATAATTTTATAATTAATGAGATCAAATTATCAAATAACACCACATAAATTCATTAATGCATATGATTTTTATATTATTGATGTATTAGTAATTGTTGTTTTTAGAAAAAGGTAACTTACTATGGCCCGCATGTTGCGTGCTTAATAATGTAGAATATATTCTTATGTATAAGTTTTTCCGATGCTATCCCGCGTGTTAGAAACGCCTGAATAAGACAAAGTGGCGTGGTCTCTCTGATGCCATTACTGACCAGATGAAACCTTTTATATCACAATCCCCACTTACGATGCTTTTACCTTGCTCTTGCTCTGGCAGAAACGAAAGGTCTAGGTGAAGGTAAGCAAGTCTAGAAGGCGTACTTTAGCAAACGCGTTTGCGACTGGCTGTCGCGTCGCGATTATACATTTACGGCCTTGCATGGGGGCATGCGGCGGCAACGCACTCGATCGACGCAACTCATGCAGCGGAAACGCCCGAAGAAGAAGGAAAACTTGCCGATCGCCAGATAGTGGGACCCGAATAAAAGAAAATGATGTGATTCAAAGAGTCGAATACAAAGTGCAATTGTCTTAAATGTATATTTTTGAGAAATGTTGAAGACTGGCATTAGAAATTTGCTCGCGACTATTATTATCATATAATCTTCGATAGTTATAGGAATTTAATATTGATCAATGTATGGTATAGGTGGAAGTAAATAACATTAGAAAAAAAAATAAAAAATCGAAAACTTTTATTTGCATTTTGTTTTTAATTCAATTAAATTTTTCTGAGGTTTATCATGCTGCTTTGTGCATCATCAGTATGTAATTTGTTACACGTAGATTATATAATTTGTTTCTAAATTTCATTTCTCTTGATTTTTTTAAATAAATACTTTAATAATATAATTACAAACGAAAATCTGTTATTTATACACTAGCTTAAAATTATACATGAATAACTCTTTTATGTCTAACATTTGATTATGCAAACAAGTTGTAAATAATAATAATAATAAAATAAGAAATTTATTTGATCTTATTATAATCATGAATTGTTTTATTTCATGAGTTGCATCACTTTTCAAATAAAACGTACTCATGTACTCTTGAAATCAATAATACGAATGTTATTTCAATAAAATGGGGAACTAAAGAATTAATCAGATTTTTATTAGAACAGTAGCATCACACTCTCTAGTATTGTTGTTTGCGATCTAAATCAAATGTTAATTAGTTGTTAGATTCAGTGGTAGCTTTTTCTTTCACATATCCTATATGGTCATTCACCAAGAAAGAAGGGCTTGGTACTTGCTCTAGCTATGCGTGTTGAAATTTCACGATAGAAGCTTAAAAGGTTCGACGGACATTGAAATTCCAACCGGAGTAGAAACCGGTGCTGGAGCAGTAAAACGGCGCAGGAGACTCATCCGACAGTGTTGACAAACGAATACGGCTCACGCCCGTCTAGAATGGCTGAGCTGTTGCTTGAAGCTGAAAGTGAAGCAGACTAGTGGAACTTGATAAGGAGACTAACCAGGGCTAAAGAGTGTTTGTATCGATTAACTTAGGCTCTGAAAACGTGTTCTGAGTCTCGTGTGAAAATTAGAAAATGACTGTAAGCTGTAATCGCTAAAAAATTCATTTACTTGTATTTAACTTCTATTTTTATTCATTTTCCAAAATATTATACTCAAAAAAGAATGCCATTATCAAAATAATTACATCATCGTTGCAAATTTATTATATCGCATTTATTCTGTTGTAAAAGATAAATATTCATTTTATATAGTGGCAATCAATTAAGAAAGTTATGATCATCTTATCTTATGTCATATAGATCAATATTTCAAACTTAAATATTAGGCATTGTTTATAATATCTATTCTAATTCGAGTACTGTAATTAATTGTAAGTCTACCAACGAAATTTAGTTAATTAGGAAACTTTCGTTTCATTTAACTTTTGTAAACAGTAAATAACTCTGGTAAAAATAGCATCAGTGAAATATTAAATTTGAAATCATAAAATGCAAATGCAGTATTAAATTATTTTATAACTAGCTAGATTCCCTATGAAGTTGCTTAGGTTTCTATAGATACACAGACGTACATAGCCAAACCGAGTAACCCATTTACACTTACATATTTGCGAGCAAATTATGTATGCTTGAGATTACTTGGATCTAAGTCGACTGCACAATCGTGATCGGAATTGTCAATTGTGTATCGAGGTCAAAACGTTTTCTTCGATTCAAGGTCGACGTATTCCTATAGGAATTTGGATGTAGTTGAATTTATATTTCTTGAATGAGGAGTGAGAGTCTTCTATTCTGGTTTACCGGAAGTGCGAGCCTCTATTTTTCGCCACCTATACTATCAAGTTGTCAGACTTTCTATTTGACTTATGCCTGTAATATGAATGTTCCAACGATTTCTGTTGATTTATGCAATTTGACGAGTCAATTGAATTTTATGCTGATATTTCTTAAAAATGTATGTGCGTGTGTGTGTGTGTGTATA
>UCOJ01001249.1:0-37327 GCA_900474305.1 Cecidostiba fungosa | reverse complement strand
GTGTTTGTGTGTGTGGGTGTGTGTGTGTGTGTGTGTGTATTGTATGGTGTATTATCTTATAGCTAAATTAGTAATAACAATGAATTGAAGGAAAGTGACACAGTTAGTTTAAAAAAGTAGGTGATAGCTGTAAATTTTTTCAAGGGATAAACCGACATGACTCTTACCCCTACAGTGCAGAGAAATACGACACATGGTGTCTGAATGCGCAACTCTGGAAATGGTTCTTAGCTTAGTGTAACTGTATCTCTTTCTCCATTTGAGTCTCAGTCATTATTTGTTATTTTATTTTTCTCCAGATATATCCTTTTTTAATACTAATTTCCTTAATAAATAATTTGAAATAAATTTTATTATGCAATTAATATTAGGAGCAACAGTTAAAAATATAAGTTGAACAAATCTAATAATTTCTTTAGATTTTTAATAACAGTCGTTTTTATTATTATAAATAATAAATAAAATCTTTATTGAAAAAGGTGTTTATAAATAATATTTGTTGCAAATTATTATTTAAAGGACTTTTAACAGTGGTCTTGCTAGAATGACACGTAAATATGAAAAACTTTTTACATCCAACCAATGTTCACCAATATATCCACGCATGTATTTTCCATACGCGTAACAAAAGCGTCCCACATAAACCGTCTGAAAGAAAAAGCATTTCCGCAAATATGCATTGACATTCAAAAGCTCCATTTCACTCGCAACGCCTTGGTAATTTTAAAAAGCCCGCGCATCCTCGCATATATATAATGAATCCTATACAGTGTATAGTGCTCGCCTCGACGCGTCTGCAAGAAGCTCGCGTTCCCCCTAATAATTATCCTGTACGCACCGAGCCGCGTACACACAGACACAAGGTAGAACTTTCCAACAACGATGTTGCCGCTCGCGCATACGAATGGAGACCTGCGCGCCGGTCGTGCGCGTTTGAAAGGCCCGCGCGTGGATCCGCGGCTAGCCGAACGGTGGCGGACAGCAGGAGCGCAAGTTCAAATTCGACCGCTACACGAAACGGACGCCCGACCGAGTCTCTCAGAGGTAGAAGAGGAGCCAACCAAGACGGGAGAGGATAAAGAGAAGAAGAAAAAGAAGAAGACGCGACGACGGATATAGCCGGAGGAGAGTCGAAATGAACCGGTATGGCCAGTGCTGGCTCCTGAGGCCACTCTTGCTCGCGCTGCTGTTGTTGACCGGACTAGCCCTGTGCGAGGATCAGCCGAAGAACAGCCATGCCGTGGACTCGAATATCGCCGGAGTGCGGAATTTCCTTGATGATATTTTCGGCAGCAACGAAGGTCAGTACGCTTGCTTTTTTGCAGATCTTTCCATGACTTTTTTGACTGTTCTCCGTCCAAATGGTGTTTGTTGACTAGTCAGATTATTTGGGTGTTCGGAGTATTTATGGTAATTGAATTCTGTTTATCCTATCTTATTCGGCGGATATATTTTTAGTTTGATTGTCGGGAGTGAATTTAAAAATTCAAATCAGCTGATCGTATACTTGATTGCGATGACTCGAATCATCGTGGGTTCTGCATCCGCTTTGTCTATTTGCTTTTTAATACTAATACAAACATCTGCTGCTACTTGGGACCTTAATATATGTTGAGTTTCGGGTGACATTTCTTTAAATGCAATGTCAATAAAATTCCATGACAATGCATAAACGTATAAGTAACTCTTACAGTTTAATCAGTTTATTCACATAAAAAATTGTTTTGTAAAACATTCCATACCGTTTATTTTTTTTAAATCATTATTGAATTTAAATTCAAAGTTTTTGTTTAGTAACTAACTTAAATTATCATACTGTCTACATAAAATAAATTTTATTTTTGAGCCTTTTAGAAATATTGTAGGTCTGGCTCCGATAACAATCTATGCAATAAACTTTAGGAAGATGAATCAGACGTTGTTCAAAATCACGAATACGTGTCATATATTACATCTTCGCTACAGTAGAGTGTGAAAAAAAAACTCCGAGTTCAACATTTCGACCCACTTAACTCGGAGAAAGTCGCGAAAAATGTGACATTTATAGCCGAATAATATGCAAACTACGCAAAAAGTCGAATGCTTCGAACTAATCGATCGGTAACTCCTCCGTAAGTTGAAACCATAGCTTACAAAGCAGTAAAAATACTTTCTGCCAAAAGAATTATCAGACTAAATCACTTTCCGCCAATCATCGCATGCCAAAAGCACTCTTAGAAATCGAGAGAAGAAATGCAAAACACATTTTCCAGATTTAAGTAGTACAGACTTCAGACGAATTAACATAACAGGCAGTTCCTTCTCCGCGGTTGCTTCTAATTTGCGAAAAACAAGCCAGCACGACAACGACTCGCAATTATCTACCTCCTCCCTCTAATATCCACAAAAAGCACGTTCACAGCGGAGAAAGACAAAAGGCGCGCATACAAATAATGACCGAAAAGAAATCGCGCAATAACCGTCAACGTTTGCATATATACATATATATATACTGCACTCGGGCGTCAGGTATGCTATACTTAAACAACCGAGTCGAGAGTATATATCCCGTAGGCGTCACGTGCGCGCACATGCTCGGCTCTCTCGGATTTTTGCGCCTGGATTTTCACCGGCATTATAATACACACAAAGTAAGCGGTGGCTTCTTCCTCGACTGCATTGTCGAAGGATCGGCGCCTGCACGACGCGAATCATGACCGATAGTCGGCGTGTGGTAAGCAGCTGGTATTTGGGCCAGCATTGTCGAGCCAATCGTTAGAAGTTCGCCAACCGTTATCCGGCAGAGTATTGCAGTTGCAGACAAACGGCAAAAAAATGCGCGAAATTACAAAGGATCCGGGAGTTATATTCCGGCGCAGTGGTTCTTGCGCGAACGGAAAGTCGTTATATACGCGCTCGATTTTATATATGCTTCTCTCGGGAGGATAGATATAGCGCGGCACGCAACGCCTGTCTCTCACGTGAGCCCGAGAAAATTAGAGGATCGAGCGTAGACTAAGAGCGTTGAACTTGATTTTCGAGAACGTCGATACGTGTGCCTGTGGGACGAAACGCTTTGGGCGTTGTATTTTATTATATACCTATACCGATGTTTACGGTATCTCGAGGAAAAAAAAACATCAATTTACGTGTAATCTCGTAGACTTGGGTGGACTTGGAAAGAATGGTGTATTATAACGCTAATGACACGTCGAATTTCAGTTGATTGTATAAAATTGCGTCGGAATTAAGAGATTTTCATTGTGAGGACTGTCCAGAGTAGCTGTTTAGAAAAAAAGCTTGTTACACGAGGAAGTTGTATTTACGTTGGCTTGTTACGAGTCTGAGATAACGTTGTCTTTAACGGGCTGCAAGTGCTCTTCTTTTATTTGTAAAGTACAAACGCATGCTTTTGAAATGCGTAATCGCGATTACTAATTTGAACAAATCTAAAAGAGAATTTCAGTCTTGCGCGAATGCGATAATAAAATCACAATGGTTATGTAACAGCAACTTAATTATAGCTTAATTAATTCATAAGTACAATAACGTACGTAATAACGTAACAGTTTATTGATATCACTTTATCGGAATCTCAAATTATCGCCTTAAAAGTCCGAGAGAACACTTGCAGTGCGAGAAGACAACACATCTTTATACACACAAATGCGGCGTGACTATTTGGAGCGTATCTAATTAATGAAATAATGTAAGCGTATCCGGAAGTGTAAGTACATTAAGTATGTATAAAACTTTTACGATCTTAAAATGTTCCGTTTTCTATGAATATTTCAAATCTCGTCGATTCAACTTTCAATTATAATGAAAATAAGTAATACATGATTTTATTATTTCATCATATATCATCATATAAAGAAGTAGAAAAGGTCTACAAAGTATCTCCAATAAATGACCCACATATTCGAGCAAAGCTGACCGTAATTTATTTTTATATTTGAATTGTGTATTCATCTCGCGGAAATCTGATTAAAACGTGGCTGGAAAGATAATATTTTCTTTGTTTATTTCTCTCATTTATGTATTTAAACATTAGAAAGCCAACCACTTTAAAATACAACGTATGTACTTATGCACTAATTGAATCATCCTATTGCAGGAAAGGCGTTACGAGAAGGAAGGACGTTCGGCCATAAAAGGATCCAGTTCATGATGATGCCCATGATATATAAAATGGGTGTGATGATGACGATGCTGACAGTTCTAACAGTCATTTCCTTGAAGGGACTGTTAATCGGTAAGTGCGAAAAAGTTCGCTCTCTCCGCTACTTATATACACCGCGAGTATACTTATATGCTCGCGAGACGCGCGAAAGAGAGATTAACGGGACCTGCTTACGCCTCTCCATTTCTATGGGCTCAGTCGTTATTTGCATACTAAACAAGGACATGGATGGCTTACTTTCTGTCCATCACGCGCGATTCTTCATATTTTCTCCTCTGTCGCCTTTTTCCTTATGCGCGTACGTTCAATACACTATACCGTTTTTGGTATTCAAATGCACGCTGTAGAGACGAGCCGCTATCCGGAGAAACTCTAATGTGGCCGGTAGTGAGCTCTGATCTCGTTTCTCGGTAAAAGAAAAAAAGAAAATTAGAGAATTAACGCTAGTGAAAAAAATGGAATAAAAACTTGGTATGGGAATGGCATGCATGCTGCTTTCTTTTTTTCCGATCCTCCATACACTAAACCTACTTTTTCCCTCTCGAGGAACGAGCAAACTTACTTTTGCACTTACTTCGGGTCTCACCCCAGTTCAGTCACTTTCGCTAAAAATATATTTTTTTTTTACTCTTATAGCATTCACAATAATGTTTTATTGACAAATGAGTTAGCAAGTGATGGTCTGGCTATAAACTGATGCTTCATTTTATGGTCGCTTGGGATTTCAGAAGAAAATAACACACGTATATCTGGAGTTTATAGTCAGTCATAATTTTATGAAATACAATGCAAACAAAAATAGAAAAAAGTCCATTAATCTGTTTGCCAACGTTCATTTCAGCAAGCTATGATTTTATTCAACATTCATTTCGCTTTAACTATTACTTAATTATACTAATGTTATTTTTCACAATCCACGTGTCGTTATAATTTTTCAGCCTGGATCTCGGTTCTCAGATCTCATTTACCGCGATCCTAGATCAAGATTTTCTAGATGTATACCTAGAGACCCTTGAGAGTCTACTCCTAATTAGCCAACATCTCTTTTCCGAAAGAAAACACTACTTACAGCTTATACATTTACTTCCTGAGAAATGACCAGTACATAATTTAACACGTGTTTTCTTCAGTTCCCACCTTCAACTCGCTTTTCAAATATCCCTCTCTTTTCTCGAAACGCAATCCTACTAATCTCCCATTTCTATCCGCCACGAGAAACAATAAAATTCAAAAATGTTGCTCAACTTATTATCAGCAAATACGATGCTGCTTTAGGTACTTTCAGCAATTAAATTTTTCATTTATAGAGATTCAATTTATCAATCCATAAATTAGAAGCGGCTCGCCATCTCATAAATTACGCAAGCATCCCTGCCTCCACATAAAAATTGGTATTTTCCAAAGTCTCCGTTACTCGACCACAGAAAATAATAGCCCACACTCTCATAGACCACAGAATCGCATCTAAAGCCAGTTCCGTTTCAACCCACAGGTCTGATCCTGCTCGTACTGAAGCTGAGCACCATCTTCGGCAAGCTGTACGCTTGGCACAGTCAAAGCTACGGCCATCAGTCACACGCAGCCTGGACACCACCGCAGCCGGTCCACGTGCACGTGCACAACAGTGGCGGTTACGATGCTCACGGACACGGACAGGCACAGGCCTACAGTGGTTGGGAAGCAGCCGCGGCCGGACCACCACCCAGCGATGAAGGCTACTATTACAAAGGATGATTACCGGATCTGATGCGAAAGCAAAAACCATCTGCGTGATAGGGAATTGAGAGGAGAAGCTATTCAGGGATTCTTATAAGATTATAGAGATATAAATGCGCCACTTTGATCTTCGATGGTATCGTCGACTATTTTATTGTTGCTGTGCGCTGATTCGCCTTGGTTTTTTTGTAATTTATTGTATGAGGCTTGCGAGTGTGTTTGTTTTTTTATCGTTGAAGACTCAGTGCACGATGTACGATACGATCGATGATCGATGGAGAACGAATTAGCGCCAATGATGATCTGTGATCGATTATGGCTCAAGTCCAAGCTCTTGTTGATTCAATAGTCGGGAAGTGTGTAACGTATGTAATATGTGGACGAATTGTTATTGTAGCAAATTAACTGGTTTAAAAGCTTTGAGAGCTGCCATTGATTTTGTGAGAAACCGTTATGGTGACTATACTTATACTCTACGCGGCAAAAGTAAATCGTATCGGATAGTCAATAGAAATAATCTGTGGTATAACGGTCAGAAGGAACCTGTATACTATCTGTCTATCTATCACGGACAGAAGGGAAAAATTCATGTTGAATTCGGTTCAAACTTGATTTAAAAGCGTGAAAAAAGTAGTTATACTATTAGTTCTAGTTTTTTTCAATTGAAATATGTCGAGAACGCGTAATGATACAGTAACTGAACAACTCTCACTCTTTTATTGCGATTACGATTTTAAAATAGGTCAAATTAGTTTTATTTCCTGAAAGTGATAACGTCGCAGAGATACCGTCAACATGTGTCGCACGTATTAAGATTTAATTAGAAAAAACGAAAAGCAAAACGACAATTTAGTTACAAGTACCGACGAAAGTGAAAGAAGATAAGATCTTGGAGTGTAGTCATACTACGCCATATCAGTTAAAAAGTTATTCACACGAGAGCGCGACAAACAGAACCGGATTCCGTAAGCAGCAAAAAAATTAAGAGCTCACGTATACGTCGATAGCTGATTGACTATATAACATATACTTAGGCGATTTGATACACGCTTGAAGAAGAATTTGTTTTGTAAACGAATTGTAACAGCAACTATGCCGTGGTTGTGTTTTGCACACAATGGTTTTGTATATGCATCATCCAATGCTTTGCAATTCCGAGTGTCTATAGCAAGATCAGTGAAAAAAATGGTATACAGTTACTTCAGCTAGAGACACATCGTATAATCATTATGTTGTTTTTAATAATGCAGTATTACAGATAGTAATTTTTGCTATTACCAAAAGAGATTTTTTTATATTATATTTAGCGTCATAATCATCTTTGTAATTATAATAACACGTGAAATGGTCATGAAATTGAAAAGGACCTCTAACTTCCGTATCTCTTTCTATTTTTTTCTTTTATTATTTTACAAGTATATTTGTTGAACAAACTATTGACTTATTCAACATCACATTTAGCATAAGTAGTATCACGTTAATGTTTTAGATTGGTCGCAGTACTACTTCGCTATACTGCTGTTATTTATTTTATTTAATGCAATTTTCTGTACTGCAATAATATATAAAGGACCACAATCTTCATGACCAACTCGACAATAAATACGTTAGTCTTTTCAAAATCAAAGAAATCGATATATAAATAACCTTTATTTTTACAATCTGAAAACTGCGCAAAACAAATACTCAAAAAAATTCTAATTAACGTTCATTTCGTCATTGGCTGAAAGCGCATCATTTAGTAGTCACATAGTTAGTTACCAAAGGAAATTTTATCTTTAATAATCATACTTTTTCAGTATATAACTCATAAAAAATACAAAAAAAAACGTGCAATGTAAGATACATCAGGATATATACGCGTACAATTAAATAAGAGGGCAATTTAACGCTTTCTCAGTACTTTCTTGAAGGCAATTAGTAGTAGTAGTTCCACTTAATATTCTAAGTGTTGCTAATTCGTACGCGTCGAGGTAGTTTAATTTTTAGTTTACTATTTATTTCAAATGATAACAGCAGTTATACCGAGTATGTATTGTATGCAAGAATGTGGCATACATATTTTAATATCGCCGAGCATACAAATAGAAACAAACAAACAATTTCATTAGCTCTTAATGTTGCGTCATATGACGTTATTTATTATTAATCCATAGTTGTATGCTTAACAACTCATTATTTATTTTCAACTGTATTTGTCATACATTTTGTATTAAAATTCTTAAAAAATGTTTAAGTTTCCGTGGATATAATTTCTTAATTAGTTCAAGTTTTACTACTCCCGCAAAAACAAAACTTATTATTGTATAGATCGCTTCGGTCTGCATCAAACTACCTGTAGCCCTAAGCCAGAATAGAATTGTAGCGTGTATCAATAAGACAATTACGGCAGAGAGTCTAACAAATAGCTCAGACCGTACTATTTAAAGTACACGCGAGATTCTGAAAAATACAGCTACGGACGCGCATGAGCGTATAACTGGACTCGTTTCACGGCAAGCCATACTAAAAAGAGAAATGCTAATTGTTATAATCGCGTTTCGGCCGCCTGCAACGCTTCCCATTGAGTGTATTCGTTCCCAATTCACGGCTCCGCAATCAATGCCGGAATTCCATGCTTATTATAAATAAATCGACGGTAGAGCGAGATCGATGTCACAGTACCGAATACCGAATTATCCACGTGTCTCAAAAAGGCAGAATCTCGCCGGCGAAATCTACTCTCTCGTGTATCTTGCGTGCCAGATCTCCTAGAAATCGAGCGCATCTCTCGAGGGGAAAGGGGAAGGGGGGGGAGTCGAAGGTATCAATGAACGGTGTGTGTCACCGGTGTAGAGACACGGAAGAATTGAACCGAAGTGGCGGTTACGCAAGATAATGAGGCAGTAGTACTACCTACTGCCGCATGTATACTCTCGAAGGAGCAATACAGAGCGCGGACGCTCGGCTTTTCAAGCATGGCTAGCCATCCCAGAAGCCTCTATATACCCGGAGCCTCCGCGGCGGCTCTCTTTCTCTCTCTATATCGGTATGTGAAATAAATTGCAAACTCGCTCGACTATAAGCGCGCTCGCGAGAAGGAGAGACCCAGTTAGAGGCTTATAGAGTGGGGCTACGCAGCTGCACCGGAAAAAGAAGAGAATATCGCCTACTCTACTGCAGCTGGCTTCCGCGGATCCGCAGTCCTTCTTGCCGCTCGGACCCGGTCCAAGCTTTTTACCCGCGACTCGGAAAAAACCTTCGACGAGTGTTTGTCTACAAAGCTACTGTTCGCGCGACGATATTTGGCTCTCGGCGCCACGGACGAGTGGGCAAGGCAAATAAAATAGACCGCAGACACTCGAGAGCCGTCAGCAGCGGTAAAAGGTGTTTGGAGATCAGGCTCCAAAGAGCCTCTCCTTTGATTTCCACCGCGGAAGTTATGCTAATGCGACGGCTCTACTGACATTATACTCGCGGGAGAGAGAGAGAGAGCGACGAAAAGTGGAAGTGTCAGAGACGCGCGCATGATACCCGGGATTCCTGCTTGAATTGCGCGGATGCCGAATTCCATCACTGATCAAGCCCGCGGGCCGTGAGTATCGAGAGGCCGTATCATTATAATGAATGGCGCGAGATTCGTGTTGTGCTGCGTCATCGTCTGGCTGCTGAGTCTCAGTCTGGAGGCGTCGCCTTGTAGCCGCAATGATGCTGGTGACAACGACGAAAGTAAAAGAAATGGGTCGAAACAAGTTATCGATGAAGATTTCAAGAGATTGGCCAATGGATGGCTTCAACGGATTACCGGGCTCAAGGTCAATTACGATAATAGCGAGCTGATCTTCAGATATTCTCCTTACGGTGAGCGAGATAATGAGTCTCCATTGTTTGGATTAATGGATTCTCGCTGTTTTCCATTTCGTCGCGCTTATTGTCTGTGCACACGAGTACGATGTTGATCTGAACAGTACAATTTCTCTTGTCTAATACTATCATTTGTGTGAATACGTATTACGTAGGATGGCTAAGTTTATTGAGAAATTTATAAGCGCATTCTTCACTTTTCATATTTGACCAAAAAATTTCATGATTTTTCAAGTTTTTTAAACAATTTTATTATACTTGTTGCTGATCAGATCAAACTAATAGTAGAAATAAGAGAAGCTATCTTCTATAATAGATTATTTTTGTTGTAATCGCCTGACCCACTGATACAGTTTTCATCAGTGTCTAAAACCACGCGATTCGTTCTTTCATTTCCGTAACGGATAAAACGGCCGAAAAAATACAATAAAAATAGTCTGAAAACAAGAATGGCTTTTTATATATAGTTGAAGAAAGTGAGTTTTGCGAACATTTCCCACATTTTACTAGCTTCGATTCTCTATAACTTTTGATACTTACACTTTTACTTGTTTCACGAGACTCAAAAGTTATTTGCGATATTTTTGAAAAAAACACCTTAATCGCCATTTCTTGTCTCAAACACCCATTTCTGATTCTTACTGTTTATACCTGAAATTGTGCTAACCGCCAACTTTCTTTAATGACTATCTAGGTGAAGTAATGGAAGGCCGAGCATTGAAGAGAGCAAAACGGCAAACAATTATGCAGAGAATTGGAACGTTTATGGCGATGATACCAATAGGCATGCAGGTAAATATTTCTGCTTCTGATGTAGTATGAATGAAAAGTAATTGAACTACACATTTTTTTAAATAATTGAATAATAAGTAGTTTTTAACTTATCAAATGTTTATATATACCAATGCAAATATTAACTGTAAAATCATAATAGTGATATATTTGTAATTTTTCAGCTACTGCAAATACCAATGGCTGTAGCATCTTTGAAAGCGTCGTTATTAAAAAGTCTTCTTGTTGCCAAAGTCGCTCTATTCATGTTGTTTTTGAGAGTTCTATTTATGACAAAAACTCGTCAAAAGATAGTTATTGTAAAATCACCACCACCGAGTGAGTTTCATGATCACTTTTATCATCATCCTTTTGAAGATCCTGAAGATAATAAGCCAGGATGGCTGGGTAAGGGGCCTGCTTGGATGAACTAAGTAAAATATCTGGTATTATGTTTGCGTAGTTTATAGATGATTTAGAGTAGCGATAGAAATAGAAATTGATTCCCTTACTAAAAAAGTATGCAGAGATTCCTGCAGATGCCACTGTATGTTTGCAGAGAGTCCAAATGCCCTGTAGAGATATTTACTTTCTCTACAGGAATCTCTGTAGACTTTTTTTCGTAATGCAGGTTGATAGTTTAAAGCTAAAACCCGATGGTGCAAAAGCTTTAACTTTTTCGAGTTGAACAGTTTTACAAGCTCAATTTTAATCTTCGACAAGGCTTAGTACGACAAAACGAAGATTTTGATTATACTACTTAGAATTTAAAGTAACACGTTCTAGCCATTGACTATGTTTTTTAAAAGACACTAATTATTTTCGAGCTAAAATAATTTATTCTTAAAAGAAAAAATAAAAATACGGAGTATTACTAGGATTCAAAGTATTACTATGATAATAAGAAAGACTGAATTTTAGAGTGAAAGAAAAAATGTGTTCTACTAATTTTTTACCATACATTATAAAATTATACTGTTATTTTATTGTAACATCCAAAAATCTATTTATAAGTGTTGATAAATGTACAACCACATATTTTATTTATTTTTTATTTATTTACTTATTTATTGATTATTTTTAATGAGACATTTTGTATACATTTATATGAATATAACACCTATCGTACTTTATAAATTTCATTAAACGTTAACGTTTTAAATTTTTTTTTTCTTTTCTAAACATTCCTAAGCCCATCATATCAGAAATTGACTTTTTAATGCCCGTAGTAAATCAACAATATAAAGACGATGTCGTTACGATACTGTTTCTACAAAACTGCTGTAAATATAAGTCTCATTTATATTGTCATATGAGTATGGCATAAATACCTGTTGCCGATAAGGTAGTCGTCGATAAATCTTCAGTATATGGTCATAGTCTCCGCTAAATATCCTTTCCAGCGCTAAAAATTGCACGTTATTATTTATGTTGGCGTACATTATTCATCATATTTGGTGAAATGATGATTACATTGTAATATATCAAACCTATTCACGTACAATAAAAAAAATAAATGTTGCGCAATTTCTCTTTAAATAAATATTGGACAAATCATCTGTAGAAAGGTATACCGGTAAAACTGTTTTACCAATCTTATCGTGTCGTATGTGTAAACCTAGTTTTTAACATCGCAATAAAATGTTTTATACGGACCTATAAAACGTTTCACTAAACGCTTAACTATGCGATCCATTACAGATTTCCCGCACCGAAATCAAGATAATGTACGAAACATATTTGCAAAACTGCAAAGCGCGGAAATAAAGTAATCCAATATACGCCATCCCGATAAAACGCCTATATCAAAGCATTAAAAAAAAAATTATCGTCGATACGAGGCTATAGTCGTAAATAGCTTTCACGGAGCTAATTGCAATAAAGACCTCTCTCTACGCCTTTCCTCATTAAACGGTTTTCCGCTTCAATCAGCAGCATCAGTATCATCACTCGCAGTCGGCGGTGGCTCCGCGCGGCCGTGACTGACAGGTAAGTGTACCTTTAGCCACCCGTACATGCCTTAAACGGCAAAAAGCTCATAATGCAATAATCGAAAAAAAGTTTTTTCCCCACCAACAATCGGTGCATATATCCGATTTAACGCTCGGCCTTTGAGTTATTGGACGTTTTATGGGCCGCGCGCGCGCCGCGACGATCGTATCCCGATATAGCCGCTCGCTCGCGCGACTGTGGCCTACTTCACTGCGGCTTGTAACGGCATTTTGGTCCAGATACCGTGTGTGACGGGCCCACAGGGGAGGCCCGAAAAACGAGCGGCTTCGGTTTCTCTCTCGTTAAATTCAGACGCTCTCGTGCGAGCGTTGTTGAAATCGAAATTAATCCCACCTGTAGAAGCTTCTGTATTATATATTATATCTACACGGAATATTCTCTTTTACTCTCTCGGAGTATACACACGATGATTGATGAAGCTGCGCTTCGGCTCATCAGTCATCGGTTGCTAAATCTCGCGGGGGCACTGCAACTACGATCATAATAATAATAGCAATCCGCGATTTTCGCGCCTCTTTTCCGCGTGTGTGGACGTGACGTTATGCGCGCAGGGATTCTACGCTATTGTTATTCGCGACGAGGCGCGCTTGCTTACTTGCGCGTGTGTGTGTGTATATTTATATCTCGTTTGATTTACGTATAGGAATTTTCGTGCTATAGCTTTTATACAGAGAGCTCTCGGCTCTCGAAAGTGTCGCCCTATCGGAAATTGCGATCGGCCTGGCTAATCCAACGGATCTCTGGTATGCGAAAGCTCGTACTTTACGACATGAATTTTAACGGCTTTTTATATGCTAATCCCGCATATGCGCGCTTAGATCATTGCTTATTAGCGAGAGATTATTTGAGGGAATTTCGTGCGCGACTGCGTGACGCGATCGCGGTTTACACGAATTCACCTTACCGATGCCTAAATCGTGCGGCTCTTTATGTGATTTGTATAGACTCGAGTCGTAGAACAATGAAGTATTAAAATTTAATATACATATATTATATTTGTTGCAACGTCGATACTCTTATTAGACTATACGTGAACTCTTTTATAGCGTTGATGCAACGAGCCTGGCTGTATCATAATAAACCGTCCGACTATCTATCGGCACCTGCACAACGTGCAAGAATGTTTGTCTTCATTTTTGCAATTAAATCGGTAATAAATGCAAACAATATGCTCATCGAAAATATTTTATACGTGTACCCTTTTCAACATCAGTCTTGTCGCACACACATAAGTCACTCGAGTAACAGCGGCGTTTCCGAAAAACGTAAGCTACGTCCGCTTTTTGCGACGTATGCATTTAGCGTTCGTACCAGAAACCCACCTGTCGCTCGACGAATTTTAGTATTCGGAAACCGAACGAAACCAATCGATCCTCCGGTAGGCATACAAAGCGAATCGATGTCCGTTTTCTAAACCAGCTAGTGCATAATATTATCCAACGCGTAACGGCTTAATTACTGCGGACATGTCATCCGGATTGAAAGTCTCCAAAATATTTGTGTGGCTCCTGTAACGCAAGCTACGTGTTCAGCATCAGCGAATAACTAAATATTTAAGGATAAAAGCTCCTGCTACTAACTATCGAGTATCTTAAAGACTCGGAATTCCGCTGATCGTTTTGTCTGCGACTTCTCATAAGCGCAAAAAGGACGTTAAATTTCGCTGTTTTTGTAAAGCTGACACAGATGAATTTTCTAATAAAGTATTATTTTTTGCTTCATCCCAGAGGAAGCTTATTGTCCTCTCTTTAAAAAGTGATGGCCTTTGCTGTGCAGCATTTAATACGTGAACTTGATTGGTCGTCATACGCGAACGTGATTGCGGTCACCTGAAGGTTTTTAGATTTAATATTTATGTATATTTTTTTTAAACTATTTGATTGGCAATATCTCAAAAAATGATCGATATCTATTTTAACGAACAAAGGCTTGCTCTACTTACTGTTTCATTACGTTTGGAAAAGAATTTTGATATTAATCGAACCTTCCTGTTTTATAACGATGTTTTATATTGTATGTACGTTTTTGCTTCAATTAAATTTTTAATATTGTGACTTAACTCATTTGTTTTCAAATGTGAACTATATATAGTTTTATAAATATTTTTGTATAAATAATTTGATTTTACAACTTAAAGACAGGATTTATGCATATAGCATAATTATACACTGAGAAAATATTAGGCTAAAAATTACCGTCAAATTTCGGTAAAATTGTAAGTATTAAATATTTTATTAAATCAATTTTTAAATCACAAATAATAAATATATGTTTACTTGTTACATTAATCTTAACCCGCCCAGTATTTATATATAATATTATGTTACAGAATTCTATACTGCAAAAAGAAGTTTGATTTTTATAAGGTTGTTATCAAACTTCGTATTTACGATTTGTTGAAGATATTATTGTATATTAATTTAAAATTAGAAATAAACGTCTATTACTTGCTCACATCACAATACATTATAGATATAGAAATAATTTTCAAATTTTATTTTTAATAAATACAAAATGCATCAACATATTTTATTTTTATACAAAAAAAATGTATATTACTTATAGGAAGGATAAATTATTTTGGATGAAGCTACGTACCAATGAAAATTTGCAGCTTGGTTTTTACAATACTCGAGAGTATAAGTATCAAAAAGTAGCTATATACATTTTACGATTTCCAAGCATCGACCGGTTCGAGAATGAAAAGTAGCGCCGGAGTGCATATAAAAAAGCCCGCGGCTAAACACACAGCAACAAAAATTCCAGCGTTCGCCAATATTTCAAAATAAATAGCTCCGCTTAGCGTGTATATACCATCAGCCCGCAATCGCATCATACTTCACACTACTTCTTCTGCAAAGAATTTCCCGAAGATCATCGCGATGCGGGTACATAATAGTATCTATATACGAAACAAATTTACAGAAACCAAGCGCGCGCGCGTTACGCAACCGACACCATGGGTCCCCCCGCAAGTTCGCGAAGCGTCGACAAATGAAACAGCGCCTCGCGCGCCAAACAGTGATACATGCAGCGCTCGAAGCTTAACAAACAGCAGCAGCAGCAGCAGCAGCAGCAGCAGCAGCAGCAGCAGAGAAGCCCCTTCACGAGGAGCGAGACCTATCGCTCGTCTATCTGCGCGAGGATCGCGCTCGCTTCGCTCCGTGTATGCGCGCGAACAGAAGACAAGTCGCGCTGTTTTTGCACATATCTCGAATCTAAGCCCAGGCTACACTTTATTGACATTAAGGCGCGCACAATGTGCTCATAGCCTGCATATACGAGCCGCCGCCGCCGCCGCCGCGTATACGTACGTGACTCTATATTTATTATGGCTCATGCCTTGCCTTTTTTCTCAGTCCCATTTGCCGTGAGCTCTCTGCGGCTTCGCCCTCGAGCGATATATATGTTCGTCGACTATATACTCCAGGCATGTGTGTCTGTATACAGTCCTTATAATAGAATAAGAAACCAAGACAGAGCTGCGCGCATGCGAATAAATGCGACATCGCGAGCGAGTATTGGAGAAAAAATAAGGTGCACATACGGCCTTTATAGGCATGCGCGCGCTCTTATGGCTATATATGCGAAAGACAGATTCCCAAGCTTCGCCCACCTTCGTTGAATGCGCTCATTGAAAAGAAAGCGTAGGAAGTATGGCTTTATGAAATCAATATTATAAGTTATTTATTGGATCGGAGGATCAAAGAGATAGACGGTTACACACCATCAGGCTTGTTATTATTGCTAATGGAGGAAGTTTTTGCATTCTTTTCCTTTTCAGCGAGATTTTCCCAAGGGCTGCTGCCGATTACTGATTTATTAACATTTGTTCGCGGCCTGTAAAAATGTCGCGACGCTTTGCTAAGTATAAGGCACTAATGATTGGAAATGAAAGTCAAACTAATCGTTGGGTTGCGAAGGTTAGGCTGTGTGATACTGCGTTGAAATAAACTTTATCCGTACATCGCGTACAAGTGTTTATCGGAACATGAATATAATGGAGATAATACAAAGATCAAGGCGCGATATTCATCTCTGTCTCTCGGGGAAAGATAGTATGTAAAGTGTAGTATGAATTTTTTGTATATAAAAAGCATCCTCTTTTACGATAAAGTTATTGAATGCTATGGCTTTTAATAAATACATACGTAAAAGTAAAATACGGCTGACCACTTACAACCTACTCCACTTCTGTACTGTTATAATTATACAGTATGCTACTGCGAACACGTATGCAATATTATTTTTTTTTTGTGAATAGTTTAATTTCCATAAATGAAATTTATGTATACGAATTCTCTTGATTTACGAGTGAGGATCTTCGGTTTTTAAGAGATATATATGCTTTAAGGAAAGTTAACATTTTTTCACTCTTCAGTTGAAACTTTGCCAAATAGAAGATAACAAGTATTGCTACCATATTGCGTCAAAATAACTATTTTTGCAGTTGGAGATAATCGTTCAATATCTTGCCACCGTTACAAATTGCCACAGTGGTATAGACGTCTAAAAATGTAATTCTAATATACCCATATTCATATAATTTTTCAAAATTACGGCTCATAATTCGAAAAATTGCAACCGTTCGAATTTACAACCATCTGAGAAGCATAAATGCTTGTGATTGCTCGGGGAGCTTATTGCGATACGTTCGTTACCAAACAGAGTCAGTGATTTAAGTGCATTTAAAAATAAGAATCGCTTGCAAAGATATTTTTGGCTATGTATAATTATATTTTATCGCAGTGTTGTTTCTGAATTTTAAATAAAAATCATTCTTGTTTACTCGAGTTCCAATTGCAAAAGTATGCCCCTTTGCTATAACATCTGTACTATGACTAACCAAATGATTTTTCGTTACAGTCGTTGCATAATAAATATTTAGCATGAGGAAACGTAAGAAATTTATTTACGTTTACGGTGTTTAGATAATGTTTGTGAAAACAAACTTTTACACGGAGAGGTGGGAAGAAGGAAGAGTATAGAATGACAGGATTCAATTAAATGGAATGTATTATAATGCTTATGGGAAAACTGTACATTGCTTTCTTGTTATTTTTACTAGAAAAATGTATACATCAAATAATGGCACTTCTTCATCAGCATAATTTGCAGCACTTTCACTTGCTCGTTTATGCTCAGACATTTGTAAAAATTTGAGGCAATTATAATTTTGTTTGGGTTTAGTGCGCACGTCACGTACGGGTCATTTTTAGATGACCTCCTAGTTTGCACTCTCTATTATATGTGCTTGACAAAAGAGCAGTGTAATAGTTATAAAAATTAGAAACCAATATCGTCTTTGTTCGTGAAAAGCAAGAGAAAACATTTAACGAGATGTGCAATCATATGTTAATTACGATAAAGATTTTCTAATTAATAATAGGTAAAGGTATCTCATACCGAATCATTTAATTATCATTTCTTTGTTCTATGCAAATCGGCTCTTCAGTACAATTTAAATGAGACACAATGTACCGCGCGATCCTTCATTATTTAGATTCTTACACACGATCTACTTTAGCATCTCAAAATTCTATTGTTGAAAAAAAATGTATTTCAATAGCATCAGTACGAACCGATGAGTTCTTTGTTTACACACCTATTGAAAAATCGATAAGAAAACCATCCTAGTAATTAAATAACGTCTTGTGACAACGATATATTTCTAATAACAAACAAAAACAATTATTAAGGTACCTGTAAATGTTTCTAGCAATCGAACAATAAAAATAAATGCTTATGAAAAATGTAACAAAAACGTTTAAAAACAGTAATGATTTCGATTAGCAGTGCGGTTTACTTACAATTAGTGAATGCATCTCACACGTTGAGAAATCTATCAGTGGTTCTCATAAACAATAGATTGGATGTGGGGAATATATGTGAAAGCATTGACCAGCGGAGGGAGGTTTCTCTTATATCAACCATTATTGAATAAGACGGCTGCCTTTCGTGAGTTACATCACTGTAGAACTTCGTACGGGATAGCTGACGGTCTAGCGCGCGCTCTTCGACACTGCGAATTTTCCTCGCGACATTTTCGCATCTTACAGTGAGTTCTCGCGGATGTGCAGCGATAGACTAGACAGTAGTTGTGATTATTTTTCATTTATTTCTTACATTTTCAGATGATTTGCGTGAAATCAGTTTATTTGTGCTGTTTTATAATAGGTGTTTGCATTTTTACGGATGCACAAAATGTGACAGAAAACGAGATCAGACCATACGAATTTACGTTTAATATTGTTGATTTTCAACATCGATCTGAGAAAAAAGGTACAAGTAATGCTTTTTATAATTTTAAGGTATTTTCTAATCGGCAATTCGTTTTTGGCATAAGCAAGATAAACTTATTTTTAATAGTTGTTTATTTAACAATGTTTCATCGAATATAATGGTTTCTTTTATAATATTGTAAATTTTATCGTCTAAAATTTTTTCTCATTGTATCTCTGTACATAGCATATATATTTTTTCTAATTATGATTCATTGATAATTATTATTATTATATATTTATCATTCATTATATATAAAAGACTTTTTTTAAGAAAGTTTTTACGTACGTGTTGGAGATTTAAACAAAATATATTGTTTCTCCTACCTTAATGACAAAGATATAATTTTAAAATACTTTGTTTATAAAACTTTATAATTATTAATTTTATTTTGTTCGTTTTCTATATTCGACGGGAAAATGGTTTCGCATAATTTATAGATTTCGCAAAAACTGATTGAATTTAGTAAAATTTTAATTTTAACAGTTTTTTCATGTAAGAATGTAAAAAAAATTGTTCGAAACTTTTTTGAGGTCGAAAATTTGTCAAACAATGCTTCTATTCATGTGTAAAAGAATATTCTCATTTAATTTAATCATATTATACTATTATTTTTAAAATCATAACAATTCTCATTCGTATACAATACGTAAACTTACAAAGATTTATCACCCATTATGCAACGACATCAATATCTATTTTACAATTTTTATATCCATGGCTTCTTTTTTTAGACGATGATGGCTTAATTACTGGCGAATATGGATTTATAACCGCGGATGGTATTTACCATGAAACTGCATATGCAACAGATAAAACTGGTGATTTTATTATAACAAAAATGAGGCATAGAAAAATAAGTAGCTGTAAGTACATTTAAAATTATCAATATAAAAAGGGTTATTTGTGTTATGGACTATAAACGTATATTATTTTACTTGAAAAGTGAAAGATGCTGAAGAAATTTTTAAAGACAAACCAGAACAAGCGAAGATGCTAGCAGAAGCTCTTGTAAAATCTTGTGCGTCATGTGAAATTCCTGAATTAGAAAGACAAGAAACATCCTCTTTTGTGAAAGCGGAAGCTACGACTATTATACCAAAGAAAATCGAAGTCCGCTTGGAGAAAAAATTAGACCTTGCTATGAAAGAGATGATGAAAGTGCTGAATAAAAAATCCGATACGGTGCAAACAGGTAAGACTTTTCATAAAATAGCTTAAGATACAAAGAATTTTAGATCAATTCCAACAAAATTTACTTATTTTTAATAAAAACTTGTACGGAATTTACGATAAACTTTTTAATACTTATAAAACTAACAGTATGGTTTAAAGAAAAAATGATTTACCACAAACTCGTACACTAGTTTTGACCTGCACTCAGAATAAATTTCGTGAGAAAATGTTAATCATTATACATTGTTATGAAAGCAAATTTGCTCTTATAATTTCACTCGCTTCCATAATTAGAGCAATCAACATGCAAGTTGAACCCGATTTCAAATTATGTAAATTGTCCTAAGCATTTAAATTTTTTCAATCGTAGACAATCCCGAGGATAAGTTTTCCCGCAAAGAAAAGAAATTATCTGATCTCTCAAATCGATCAGAAAAGCAGCTGAACCCGTCGATCAACAACACGACAAACGAGATTATTCGTGACATGGTGGATGCCGCAAAAAAGGTCTTAGAGAACGACGGTCCTGAAAATGAAAGGGAAGAATTGACAAGCGACGAGGTACTGGAGAAAATGGCGAACGATTTGTTCTACCGATTTAACTATACAATTACTTCTCACGGCCATTGGGAGGACGGATTTCGCGACGGTAGAAAGGACGGCGAGTACAATGCGAAATTTAAGGAGGGCATAGACACACACGTCAAATACATATCCAATGAATTTGGTCATCAGCCGAATATAACTTTGGTTCCACGGCAAGAAGAAACGATCGATGATGGAAACACCGACGACGACGAAAACAAAACCACGACCGAGAAGATACCTTACAGAGGACACTATTTCAATTGGTTCAACAAGTAATTGTCATTCGAAGCACCTGACTAAATCGTTCAATTTTACCGAAGCGGTATTATTTTAGAGCCAACTTCATCTTTTTCATTTTGTCGCACTTTTTCATATTGATAGTACATTATTATATTATCACGTGTTACCCTAAGTAAATATGTATAATTTTATTTTTATTGTAGTTGAACTATAAAGATGTAAAAATGAATACGTTTGGAAAAGATAATCAGTCCTTATTATAACATTCGTTCTAAATCTATATTTAAAAGCGAACTCGACAACCAATTCTGAGACATTTATACTATATTTTTGAAAATAATAATGATAATTTTGTAATTAAAGTATTAGCCTGATCAGTTTCTCCTTTACATGTATATCAAAACTTCTTTCAAGGTCTTCTCCCACATCCGATATGCTCTATCCAAAATGTCTCAATGAATTCGAGTACGACTGTAATAGTAATCTTGCGATAATCACATCAGAGATTCGACAGTAAGCACGGTAATAAAATCGTATAAATCTCCATTTTTCGATTCATCTTAAAAAATCCAATTTTCAACAAGTAGTACACGAGGAAATAGTTGCGGTGATTCAATTGAGGCGGTCTATTACTAATATATACTAAAATTAAGGCGCGTCTTTTGAGTACAAAACTAAATATACGTTCTAATATAAAATGTGAGACTAACTTTTAATAATCAAGTCATTTCTTTATATACAATAGGAATTTTCTTTTTTTAAATATGTAACAAATTAGAAAGTCGCCTCCAGTATCGGTGACACTAAAAAACAACACTATTCTCATGTTAGTTTTAAGCGAAAGGTGGCAATCAAAGATGATACTTGACTTGAGTATACAGCGCAATGCATTAAATCTTTACTGACCAGATGTCAGAAAGAATCCAGGTAACGAGTGGAATTTCTCTTAAAGGTACTTATACTTTTATTATCAGCCCAAAAAGACTCATCAATATCATAGTATATAGGTAAGAATAACAGTTTTAATCGTAAAGTCCTAATAAGATTCTCAAATTTTATTATACATAAGAGAATATCGTCAACAATGCAGAAATTTTCTTTAATGAATTCATTCATCGTAAATCATCTTTTATAAAAGAAAAAATATATGCATATTAATTTTTTACTGACTTTGAGAAACACAGAGATATTATGGCCGTTTTATGAATGAAACCCAGCATTAGTATTCCTCGAGCGCCGTAAGTATACTATCAAAATGTTTAGACTACCCCTTCAAATATGTTTGAACGTCTTGAAGTAGGACAGTTTTATGAAAATAACTTCGACGATACTATGTCTTCCTCGTTCTGATGCTAATCAACCAATGTCTTGATGATTCAATTCAGCGTGACATTTTCTTCGAATAACAGTGTTCGCCAAGTGAAAGTATCGAATACGTGTTAGGGCAGATACGTTAGATGTCTATTTATAGATTCTATTTACATTTGAGGAAAGATAGAATATTATCGTAATTCTTCTTCCTTATTATCATTAATTATAAATAAATTGTCGTGACATTGTCTATACCTATATCGGAACATTATTTTACTTTTAAAAAATAATATGGTTGTTTAAACTCTTTACTTATCTTATATCGAATGATTGAATGAGCACATATGTAAACAAAAACAGAACGCATCAATTTTAAATAAAAAATCTGGTTGAGTTGAAAAACATACATAGGTAAGTTCAAGATCAAGTATTACACGAGGTATACGATCACGATAAGAACAGACAAGACAGGATGAAAGAGACATGTGGATGTATTCGCACTCTATTTTAACATTCCTACATGAGTCGAGTAGTCAAACCACGTTTTCATTCTTCTTCACTCCCGTCGTGACATTTATCTGTACGAGTCACATATATGTGAAATGCAATAAAATAAAATGAAGATTCACTGAATTCTTTTCGTACGCCTACTCTACGACAGCGGAATTATATATATGTAAGCGCCGACTTCGGATGCTATTGTCTCTATTCTATAAACAGCAACAAAATTTAGAAAGCATTTAAATTGTTGCTCGTCATATAAAATTCACGTGAACTGTCTAAATTATTAACATGTGAAATTGTCTAAAACATGAAAACTCATGGAAATTATAAACGATGCCTTGATGCACGTTTGTTAGCAGCAATAACGCGGTATAGAACACTGATTATTTGCATATTATTTTTATGTTTTCAGGTATATATTATGATTTGGAAAGTATTTCTGATTGTCAGAAAATCTTGGACAAGTTTATGTGCTTTGTGAGTTATGGGCTTTTGCACGTGCAAGTATGCAGTTACGATCGCATATATCGATGTTCGAAGTATGCTACACGTTATACTACTACAATGACATTTAAAGATGTTCACAAAAAGTTTACTAATTTTAATATTTTTTATCAAATATCACGCAAAAAAATGTTTACCCATCCACGAAAGATTGTATCGCAGAAAATTCTTATTATTAATTCTTCTCTTAGGTAATTTGCCTAAGTAAGATTACCATAAGAGATCAATTTCATATTCTTTTAGTATTCATTTGAACGAAGTAGTAATTGTCGTACTTGCAATACAATAAGGTATACTTCATTATAAAACTTTTTGTACATCTTTAAAAACATATTTAGATCTACCTAAGTGGAGTAGACCTCAGAGTTGAAAAGGAGTTGAATTTTTTGAATTACCAATTCAGTGCAAAATAATTATTTGTTTTTGCCGTACATAAATGATCTAAAAAATTCAATTCATTTTTAATTTATTGTCAGTCTGCTTCATTTAGGTTGATTTTTGAGAAAAGCTGTGATAAAGGCATTTATCGTCGAAATAGATAGTATTACAATACAGTAAGGATTTTACACAGGGCGTAAAGAGAATTTTTTTCACAAAGAGAAAATTGTTCAAAAACTTATTGACTATACCTATAATCATTTCTGTTAGTGTATTAGCGCTATGTTTATATTTTACAGCTAATTCAGGCTTTTCCACTTGAGACGCGGTGAGTGCATTTATAAATCTCACTTCATTCATTAAATAGCAACGCATAAAACAGAAATAAAACTAAAAAGCCAGCATATGTCATAGCCCGCAGTGAATGCGTCGTCATCCCTTTAAAAGTGTCGTCTCCGCAAAACGATACCACACACCACGATCCGCGCCAGTATACATACGCAATAAGGTCAAGGCTTGAGACAAAGCACGTGCGCGCGTCGATCGGCATCGCATCAACAGCACCAGCATCAGCGCTCCCCGCAAAATAACAACGAGAGCAAGCGAAGAGCTCTCAACTTTCACACGAGCGTTTAACAAGCCAGGCGCTCCTCGGCAGACAGCATCAATTTGCCATCATAATATAGCCTGCCAATAAATTCCCCCGCGCGTGCCATCTCTCCTAAGGGCATCATCGCGGCGCTTCCTCCTCTTCGGCACGCATCGCCATCCAGGAGAAGAGGAGAAAGAGAAAAAAAGAAAAGTGGGCCCATGCCGCCGTACGCATCCCCGCGAGGATGGTGGGGAAAAAAGCCGGGCAGCCGATTGGCCGGAAGCCCGGCACTGGGGGCCCGCATATATCTCCGGTGTTTCGACCACGCGAGCTCACTACAACCACCTCGACGACTGGTTCCTTGACTCACGCACCTGAGCAAGAGAGAGGAGAGTCATATATAAAAAAAAGGGGGCATAGCTGCTCGTGCGTCGGTCGCTCGCGGTTTCGCGGTGTGTGCGCGCCTCTCCAACAGCAGACAGCCAAGTGCGATCGGCCCAACTGGTATACAACGGCCCAACGGACCCAGATCAGACGTAGATCAGAAAGCACCAAAGCAACATGAGTCGGATAATCGCGTGTACGCTCCTCGGGCTGCTTCTGCTCCAGGGAAGCTGCTTCGCCGAAGAGCGCAAGGACGAGGACACGAGTATCCTGAACTGCGTGTTCGAGGCCAACAGCGCGAGCTGCGCCAGGCAGAGGATGTCTGCGGAAATCGACAGGATCGAGCTGCAGGTCACCGGAAGGGCAAGTGAGGTGCCCATGAGCAAGGTCATCGAGGAGAGCGGAAGTCTTTTGGCCGATGGAATCCAAGCGATCTTTGGTCCCGAGGACGACGAGGGTGCAGCCGAAGACGACGGTGTCGCAGTTGGTATGTGGATTTTATGAATGAAAATTTGCGGGAAACGCGCGCGCTACTAATATATATACTTTCGTACCTGGCCTCGCTCGTAAAACCCTACCTTGTATGCGAGCTAAACGCACCGCTTGAACTTGACATTAACTAACTTGGAAGCCTCTTTAACCCGCTGAAATTATGATTAACTTCGGCTCTAAAAGCGCGAGTTATAACGCTATTTTAGAGCCGCTCATTAACAACGAAATTCCCGCGCATACTTCTCTCGGTGATACGGACTTTGCTGGAAATCGGAAACGATACGACATTAACCCACATCGACGGCTTTTTACAACTGCTACCCTCTCAATTATCCCGACAACAGATCGGAACCAAGTGTCGCGTAATTGCGTTGTTATCCACGAAAATAATATGGTACACAGTCGAAATAAGGTAGTGATTAACAAAGAATAAAGTTTCTTACTTTCGTCTGGCTATACGGTAACAAGGCAATCACCGCGATGTGTATATATACTATAGTGCGCTCTCACGCTGCATCGGACTGTCGGATAGCTTCTCCTTAATTAGTCATCCTAATAAGCTCGGGCTCACGTGTCAATGGAACAACTGTTATTTTTACGGTGAAGCCGTGATTCTTTTGACTTTCAAGGGACACTGGATGCGTCGTTATACTTAGAAACGAATATCCGCGCGCGCGCTCTCGTGTCTCATCAGATAAGGATTTTTCGGATAATCAGGAGGTGTGCATCTCTCGGCTCGCCTCGTCCCATTGCACTCGCGCTTGTTAAGTGAAAAGAATATTCTCAGTGTTTATTTTAATTATACGCTTGTTATTGTTGCTTCTATAGAATTATGCCGTAATTTATAATAAAATTGTCAATGCTGCGTATTAACCATGTGAAACGCGCGTATAATTACTATAATTATGATGTGTATCTATGATTGTAAACATTGAATTACGCACATAGTATTTACTAATTAGTAGGTAAATTGAGTTGATGATAATTATTTGTTTAGCGTGTAAAAGTGCAAAATATATCCGCAGCTGCGTATAGTTAAAAAAAGAAAGAAAACTAGTTTGTGCATATTAATTAGCATACTTGAGCACATGAAGCGAAGTGAGCTGAAAAAATTAAATGACAGAGCACACATGCACTTTACGTAATCATATAAAAAGAAACAGGATTGCAGTATAGTAGTCTGATTTTTCAAGTGCAACGACGCGAAGTCCGATACGTTCTTGGCGCACGACATTGTTACACACAGCCAAACACACATACTGCGGAGGCAAATTGCTAACGGAATAAAAACTCGTGCAACGAGTCGAATTTGGCGCGGCTGTTTCAACGAGCCTCATCCGCCTCTGCCATGTCGTCGATATACGAATTGTGTTTTTATGTCACCGGTCATATACATTTAACCGGGCGACGTCACGATAAATCGTAGTATACCTAACGGTCAATCCCGCGCGGACTACGTTCCCGAATTGATGAGTGCGATTTGTATGTGCGCGCGCGAGTAGCATTTTTCTATATACGCGTCTGACCGACCGAAAAATAACGTCATTTTCTGGCACCTGCATTGTTACATTAATTAGCTGCGGCATATACTTATATATACCGTTAATCAATTTAACACGCGTGCCCGGCTACCGATCGTCGTGCTCACGCATTAAATGCCCGATTTATATTCATAGGATCGTAATTTGAGGGTGAAATATCGGCAAAGTATCGTTTCTCGCATGACGTGCAAATTGAAAACCGCTTTGCCTCTCCTGTACACCAACATAGGCGTAAATTCACACGTAAAATTAGAAATTTCTGATGAAAACAAAAATCACCGTTCTATAGTGATCTCATTTGAGGAATGTCCAGCTTTCTGCTCCTTTCCATTTTTGCGCCAGAAAATCGTATTTTTATTCAAATTTCAAAATTTCTAGCTCACAGTGTACACTTTCGCCTCACACTATATCTCCAGCTCACCCCCGAGCGCTCTCATACACCTGTTATCACTTATTAACGGGGAAAAAAGTGCAATTTACACGTAAATTGAAAAATTTCTCCTCGTCAGCTATTCTTCCTGCTGCATATTCGACGCTCAAAACAGCAGCCTCTTCAAGCTTGAAGTGCGTCTTAATGGCACTTAACGACTGCGCGCGAAAGTACAAACGCGTCGATTCGCCGCAGTAGGCCAGAAAAAAGGTCAGGGGTGTAGTGCGTCTGTCTCCGGTATACGCGAGCGGTTTTTTTTCGAGAATTTCTTGATTTTCACGAGGAATATGGGTCAGATTCTTTTTCCTGTTTTCTCTCTCTTATTATTCTGATTCATGGGTGGCGGCGGCGCCTGGAATGCCGCCGCTTGAGTCATTCATTAACAGTTCGTCGTCGCGGCATCAAATTAAAGAAATTTATGAAGTGGTCCATGCAATGCTTTAGAGAACCGGCTATCGTGTGTTTGGTATAAGTAGCTGGATTCATAGAGACGAGTTATAATGACGCGTTTTCAGTTAGAACGTTATACTGTGAAAGTACGAATTTGACGAAAATAAAAAAAAATGATTGGAGAGATTTTTGTGAAAGAAAGTTTTTACGCGTGAAAACGTTCATTCGCACCTTCATTTGAATTTTTTATACTCGCGTTCACGAATGAGAATTTTAAAAAACGAGTTTACGAGTAGCCGATCTTGCGTAAAAATACTTCTTTGTTTACCCGAGAAGATTTATTAATTACAAGTTCACGAAGACTCCAACAGAGATCCTTCGATTATTCGTACCATTCCGGAATGCGATTTCCAAAGAATCTTGCTTATGAAAAGTGAGGCCAGATCAGAAGATACACCGAGTCATAATAATTCACGTGCCGCAAAGAAATATTCTCACAAGCGCATACCCGCAGCCCTACAAAACTATTGTTCCATCATCGGAGGAACATTTTTTTACAGCCGATCGCGCAGCCGACTTAATTTATTAAACGCTATACTTAAATTCAAATAGAGCCGTAATCACGGAATCACAAAGAAGTCATTAATTATCGATAGTGTGTAATTTCCGTATAATGAGAAACTACCGTTTAATTCAAATAGCGAGCACTCAATCAGCCGTAATCGACTTTGCGTCGTCGAATTACTGAAATTTATCACATATTAAAAAAAAAAACAGTAATACACGCATCCTCCGTTGAATTGATGTTTGATTATTATTCGCGTACTTATAGCTATGCACACGCAAAAACAATGCCAGTGTATCTTATGCAGTATTACACGTGGATCTTGGCGCGTATAACGAGCTGCAGCGTGTGAGAGTAAAATTACTCGAGCTTTCGAACTGGAAAAATGGATTTCAAGGTCAGCTCGCGACGTATTATAAAGTATATACGCCAGAGAACTGGAAGATTATTATAAAGAGAAGCATCTGCTCGGCGAGGAAGAAATAATTTACCGTCCTCTCTTTTCACTCGTTTCACCGCGCGAGCCTCGCTCGAGGCGCATCATATCGCCCCTTCGCTGAAAAGTCGTTCGTTCGGAGTCATATCTTTCTCGCTTCCGTATACGCACCTGAGCTCATTCTTACGATGTTTACAGCAGTTATAAAGCAAGCAGCCTACCCTCTATGACTCGCCAACTTTTCAATGCTTAGCTTCTCTACGATGAACTTTGATGATTGCTATACGTTGCTAGCGAAATTACACGCTTTAGGACGGCGATGAAAATATACTTTCTATTTGCGTTTTTCGCGAGAAGAGTCGCGCGCGATCAAAGAGTGGACAAAGCTTTTGCTGACATAGTCGAGTTAATTGAAAATCAGATGACAGTGACCTAGTACAGTTACTACCTATATATTAGAGTCTCATCCACCTCAATTCGCTCGGATCCTACTTTTTTCTCGGCGAGCCATTGAAAATTTAGACTAGCCCCGAATTCATCAACATCAAAGAGAAGAAGCCTTATCGTTTTCAGGATCTTCTGCCTACACCGCGCGTATTTCGCATGTCTCGTGAAGCTCATGAATGAGCTTCGGTAACGGGTTCATGATACGCGCGTATACGAGAGAGAAATGAATATTCATTCGGTCATCTCTGCGGGATATGTGGATTACGAGGGTGCCGGGAGGACTTTCACTTTGATCGTGAACGCGCGCGCACGAGTAAGGGACGTCTAACGGAAGACGAGATAATTGTGGAGACAAGTTTTCGAGACAGAATCTGATGGGAGTGGAATTCATCGTGCTTCTTCATGTAAATTAGCCAGTGAAAGTCGGGAGCGTTCTAGAGGATATACTTTTTTTATTGCGCATAATTTATTTTTTATTTCAGTGTTATTGTCATTTGTGTAAAGATTCGTATTTTATATGCCGTACTTAGTTTCAGCTTGAAGGGACTTAAAATAAAGAACGCGTCGGTTCTTGCTTGTGCTTTGTCCTTTGATAAATCTACAGTAGAATACGTGATATAATAATCATTAAACAAGGAGTCGTAGAGGAGCTACATTCAAAAATGAAAGTGGAAAATCTTTAATTACCGTATAAAAGGAAGCTTTTTTGGGAGGAGATGCAAAACAGGATTTTAACACCTAGAGCGATAAAAAATGCTATCTTATACACCTGAATAGGAAAAAGGCTGCCCATACGGCATCAAATGTAATTCCAAAACGGTTGTATAAATTAACATAAAATGTAGCATATATGACGAAATCCAAAAAGATGCACTTTCTATCCTGTTTTTTTACGCTAATAAATGAAGAAAAATATTGATGGGCAATGGAAACTGACCATAAGACATTTTTGGTAGGCATCATTACGGTTTTTTATGTAAAGCAAAAAAGGTAGCTTTTTATTGCACGAATTATAATAATCTTTGCCCTAAAAGTCAAAACATATTTTTCATGAAAGAAAATAAAATTGGAAGAGTAGACCTTCGATTAATAAAATCATCAAAAATGGAAGCTCCGGTATAAAATTATGAGCAATGGAAATCGTAAGATAAAAACGCTAGATTTGCAATTTTTTGCAAAATCTGAGATTTCTTTTGACTAATTTTTACTATATTTTCAAATACCCATAAGTTTGCACCAGAGCATAACATTTTGATAATTTTACTTTTTTAATTTTAACTCTTCCACTTTTATTTTCTTTTATGAAATATATGTTTCTACTTTTAGGTGCAAAGTTTTTGCTTTACATATAAAACCATAATGCATGTCAGCAAAAAATGTGTTACAGTCGACATTTTTCTTAATTTTGTAGCATAAACAACATTTTTAGAGATTCTCAAACTTCCAAAAATGCTTTTTTTGGATTTCGGCATATATGCACGATCTAAAGATATAACAGAAGGTTTATCACAGGAAATCTTGACTCAGCCCATGCATTATTCAATTATAATGGTCATAAAGAATTTCATCTAATTGGTATTCCATAACACCTTTGGGAAACGAATTTGGTTTTACATTCAATTTTGTTGCAACGAAAGTTCCATGCCCTAGTTTCAATTTAATTTTCAAGTGATTTAAGCGATGCTATAAAGAAATAAACTCTATCAACTACACTAGATTGGTACACACGTAACAGAGTGCATTGTCCGAGTAGGTCGTGCTCTACGTGCACTAATTGTTTTTCTCACAAGGCAACACGCGTCAGCGCGTTTTTGACCTTTCTAGCCGTACCTACCTTTCACGAGAAGTAAATGTCGCTGACTAGCCTCACATAGCATCAGATGAAGCAGGCAATGCTCACGGCGTTTAATGTACCAAATCCGAGACATAATTACTTTCTAAGAACTGCCGCGTATTAAACGGCATTTAGCTCCACACGTATAATTTAAAATATAGTTGATCTTAATTAATAAACGGCTTTGTTTTCCAAAAAAAAATTGTCATTGAAAAAATGTAATGTTAGTTTAATTAGTAATTAATCGTAAAGGCAATCCAAACTACTTCAATACTAATTATTTTTTCTCTTTTTCAGAAGAATCGCGTAAGAAGAAGTTTGGCAAGAAGAAGAAGAAGCACCTCCACAAGCTTCTGATGATCGGCATGCTCATCAAGTCCAAGATTGGTCTTCTCCTGCAGTTGCTCTCGACGCATTTCCAGGTCAAATTCTTCGTTATCGCGATCCTCAGTCTTATCATCAACGCCGCTCGCTTCTGGCTTGACTTGAAGAAGAGCTACAGACCGTCCAAAGTAATCTACTACGAACACGCCCAGCACCAGCACCACTACGACCACGACGACGATCACGGCGTCTGGGGCAGGTCTTCGGACGAAGCTCCCCAGGAACTCGCCTACAACGCTTACGCGCCCGAGCACTGATCGGCTTCGATAGATCAAATCGAAGTTCGTTCGTTGCGACGTTTTGCTCTGATGACAAGACTGAACGAGATTTTCAAGTATACTTGCATTGAAATCTCTGTTAGCCTACGGTACGAATGTATTGTGACAGGTTTACAGAGACTCTGCTACAGAACACAGTTTGTCCTTGGTTTTGTCATTGGAGTATTCGAGAAATTATCGATTTTGTACAGATCTGCGGAACGTTGTTAGATATTTTGTGAAATTTTGAAAGATTTATCAGTACGGATGTCAAATGTTCGTTGTACTCGGGTAGAATGTCGAGATTAGAAATTGCTCTCTTTTAGATGTTTATTTCGTTTTCACGGGTATTTTTTCATAAAAGTTTGATTTGTTTTTTTGTATAAAATTTTCATCAAACATCGCGAATCTATTATTTGTAATACGAAATTATTATAAAGAGTAGATTCTTAACTACTTCTATTTATTGAATACCAAAGTAGTGTTCGTATACCTGCTGAGATGCTAAGGCTAAATAACAATAATCTGAAAGGAATTTAAAATGAAGGCATTTGGCTAACAATAGTTGTAGAAACATATGATAGTGTCCATCAAATGTTTACAAAAATTTTGTCACAAATGCCATACAAATTTTTAAATTATACATATTTATTTAGTACAGCATGTAACTTATGATATAATAATTTATTGTAGCAATTGTATTTATTAAACTAAAATATGATAAAAAATAATTTCAAACATTTTTCGTTTTTCCTTATACTATACCCGATACTCAATTCGATAAAAAAAATGATGCTGCATAAAAGAATTCAACATCTCATTTTAGCAACATTAACATAAGTCGAACTCAAGAACCCCTTGCAAGAATTATTCTAAAATCTTCCCAGGATAAATCCGTCTGCCTATAAGATTGTATTTATGGCAGCAATATATTTCAATGTTAGACTCGCCCACTTGTGATAATAAGCATTAACCGACAACAAGACGGTGGGCTGATGGAATTGCATAATTTGCGATAAAGACGTTGTGTCGCTCGTCTGAAGTCGGCCTATAGGGAATGGGAGGAGACAATCGGTTTAAAAACAACTCTCCTTCTATAGGGCTCGTTAGTGATTCGCGGCGCGAGTATTTCCATGCCATCCTGCGCTTGCTCCGAAGAATACACAAAGCCTTGAGAGACGATTGGGTATATATTGAGAGAATCTACGGGGAGATACCACAACAATTGCACCGCGTCGCCGCCGTTGTCGTATCAAGGTGAAAATCAGATTCCACTCTATACCTCAGCCCGCTATGTGGTTGATCGTTATGTTTCATATTGGAGGTGCGGTCAAAAGGAACTTGAATCGAATGATTTTGTCAAAATTATTTGATGAGATGATTTAAGAAGCGAGTACTATAAATCGCACTACTCTATCCTTTTTAAAAACCACTACAAAGTCATTTACTTAGATTTCTTCTAACCGCGGGTTTTGTTATTGTTTTAATATAATGAAACACATTAAAAATATTCTATTACGCTTGATTTTTTTAAGATCAATTAAATTTGTCTCCATTATAATCACCATTGAATAAAATTTGTTCAAAAGTATAAATAAATTCACATGCACCTAAAGTTACATCAAGGGGTGGGGTAGCACCCCGATGGCAAGTATACATAGTACATTCAATGTATGTACACACTGGCAAGTGAGCACGTGTTTTATATACGACCAAAAATTTTTTTATTAACTTCCACACCCATATTGAGATGTACTATTATGTCAAAAATCAGCGAGGACGAGATTCGCAATTTTTACTATACTACAAAGCAATTTTTGATACAATGAGTATCATAAATTGGCGAATACATATAGTAATTTTTAGTATAAGTATAGTAAATAAGCTTAGAAGTCGAATTTGTCCCCTCATTCGCAAAAAGTATAGTAATTTTTACGTGAATATTTCTCTCCGTGTATATATTAGCTGTACTAAAAGTTAAAAGCAACCTTATCTGAGTCGAATGAATCATCGTTTTTTATTTGCACGTAACTGAAGATATAAAGATATTTACCGTACATGCGCATATACGTACACTCGACGGACAAAACATCTGGCAAGAACGATTTAAAAATTTGCGGGTCTGGCAAGAACGATTTAAAAATTTGTAATACGGTCTTTGCGTCTGAGTTTATTTTTGTCGAATTAATCATGTTTAGAGCAGTGCTATTTCGTAGTGCGCTCACGAGTCTATCGACTCGGTTAATTTTACAATATAATGATAGTCATATATGTGCGTATGAGCGTCTTTTCTATCCGTCTTTCTCGTAATTTTTCTAATTAACGAATTTCGACTTAACACTGTTTTGCTAATCGACACGTGCTTTTATATATATATATATTTAATGCACGCACGGTCGTCATTTTGTGGCATACTAAAGACGTGAATTCTTAAAACGTGTGTGCGCTATTTTATTACGTTTCAAACAGGTGTATTATGCATGTCTTAAATGTAAAATGAAAAGTAGAAAATTGAAGGATCGAAGGGTTTCATATATTATTCTTTATGGGAGATATACCGATCTGCAACCTCTTGGCCCGGCAAGTGTCTCATTACCTCATTTTCCTATACCTACTTTATTTACTAACATTCTTTTTCCAAACTTATTTTCAATCTTCTTTCATCTTGCGTTCAACCAGGGTTATGCCTGTGGGGAAAAGCTATAGATAAAACCAATAAGATAAATCCTGATTAGCAAAATGCGCTCCAAATTGATTACTTTTCGTTGAGTGTGTAAGATTACAACCTAAGCAATCGCACAAAGTCTTGTAAGCATCGAGGGCGGTCACCCATCCAAGTAGTTCCCGTGGGAAATGCTACTTAATTTCGATGATCGCCCGAGATGCGACTCCACCAACCTGTCAAATCGTCGGTGCCTAGTCTATTATTGAATAACTACAATTTTTCGCTTATTAAAACTGTCCTAACCCGCAAAATTAAATTGTTCAAAAAGGGTTTTCCAAGTTTCATCAACAGTTTTCAGTATAACAACGTTTAAATTAAAGCATCTATTAGTATTGTTCTCCAATAATTGTAAGTAAATGAGGTAAATGAATAAGTTATAAACGAAATATTCTCGTTTTTCGTATGTAGATCCATAATAATTATAAGATAATTAAAATTTCATGTAACTTAAAAATCGAGACTGTTCTACCATCAACTAATATTTATTGGTTTAATATAATATTAATTTAGTAATGTTCTCGCAGAATCAATTAAATTATTAAACAAATGTTACTCCCGTAGCTAAGAACTGCAATGCATGTTTTTAAAATGTAGCCAAAGCCTTTGGTGTTTATGATAACAAAAATTAATTGCACATGACGAACGTAAATGTGCTTTCTCTTGACATGTCAAGCTGCGATTGGGGCATGCGCAATAAAATTGAATATTTATTACTTAAAAGTAGTATTTATTCTCATTTGTACTTATAACAATGTAGTTCATAACAAAAATTTTACTGAAGAAGTTATATTTTCTAAGATTTGCATCATATCACGGGGTATAGTGTTGAAATTTTCAAGTTTTCTAGTACGATTTTTTAAAACAAAAGGTTTGTTATTTTATTAAATATATGTATATTCTACTGTTTTTCTTATGAATATTCATTTTATAGTAGGATTAGCGATTTAAAATTTGCTTCGCGCATTCTTCTAACTATATTTTCTTGATTATTACGTTACTAGGAAAATCAAGCTCCTAAATTAAATAAAGTAAATTTCTAGCTATTTTTAGCTATATCTTATGGCCATTTCTTATTTTTCGGGCCATTTTAAATGTTCAGATTTCTACCAAGGTACAGGAGGAAGCAAAAGTTACAATCAAGGGGTAATCATACTGGGAGACTACCCCTCGGACTACCCAGGTACGATGTACACTCGGTGGTAGTTGATTCTGGTGGAACGTTTTTGAAATCGTGCTTTCTGATTGGTTAGAATTTTTCAATCCGCCAATCTGATTGGAGCATTTCAAAAACGTTCCACCAGAATCAACTACCACCGGGTGTACGTGCAAGAGAATTTTTTTAATTAACCATTTTCATTGGAATATTTACAAAGTACTTACATTTAACCAAGAAAAGTATACAAGTTGCTGCGTATTTAACCAAATACTATTCCGTGGTTGTCGTTAAAAATAACGAATCTTGTCTTCAAATTGATATAACAATATTATTATTTATTAAATTAAACCATTTTTAGGTGACGAGATGAAAAACCAAATTTTGTACCGTTGACAAGGAAACAATTTTTTTCTTATATTTTGTCCACTATTTTCATCCTCAAGTCGGGGAACTTGATTCAAGCAGTAGCCGTTATAGATTTTTGCACACAAACACAACGTATCGTAAGTAACAACAACAAAACGTTCAACATTCTTATATTTTAATGTAAGCAGAAAATGACGAAAAACTTTGTTTACAGCATACGTTTTTCTTATGAATGCGCAAGAGTAATATATTAATTAGAAACTTAAACTTTATTGAAAAAGTTACCGTCTCATACAAGAATAGTTCAAAAAGCAAACAGGAAAAATTCAATTGTGAGAGGAGTGGAATGATCTCTGCGGGCTAGAAACTTTTCATGTCGCCATATTAATCATCGAGTAATCGAGTCTTTGGACTAATTAAGGGAACAATTTAATTCTAATATCAACAATTATATAACAAAAATATTGCTTAGATTCTTACGTTGAAAAAATATACTGCTCAAAGATACATACACGTATAAGATGGCAAATAAACAATATACTATCAGTGACATAAACGATAGTATGCTACATCTTCTTAAAAATGGAATTAAAGATAAAATTGAACTTAATACTCCGAAGAATATAACACTAGTGCTAGGGTTTGCTGGTTCGCACAAACGTGATCTTATACAGTTTATTGCTGGAACCGAGCAGTTAAATAAAAATTTGGATAATCCTACTACTTCGAGTATAAAATTTCCTGATTTAATAGTTGATTCGAAAATAAATACAGCATTTTACGATTATCCGGTGTTTGGCAGGAACAAAACAGTAGAAGAAGAAATATCTGCAAAATATTTGCTCAATGAAATAGTAGATTATGCAGATTCGATTAAATTGATTTTTACTATTCCTGAATCTCAAAATAAATCAGGTTTAGATGCTGAACATATCAACTTATTACTTGACGATTCTGTGAAAATAATCAAGAATTTTAACAAGCTTAAAGATAGCATTGCTCTTGTGGTAACGAAAGTCGACAACTTTATAGATGATAAATGGAATTCAGTTACCGATACGGCTGTTATTAAAAGTATTACTGACAGCTTGATAGATGCTTTAAAAAAATATTCTACATCTAACGAACTTTCTTCTAGAAGGAAGCAAAATTTGGTTCTTAAAATATTATTGAAAACAAAAGACGGAATGTATACGAATATAGGTATTTTCAAAAAACCTAGGAAATTCGAAGGAAATCTCAGTGAGAACGAAGTATTACAAGGTAACAAAAAGTCTTTAGAAAAGGTAATTAACGTTAATACCAAATTTACCATACACGATAAAACTAATTTTCAATGTCTGAATGAAATAATAAACAATATACTATCTAGTTTATCTACTAATATAAACGAAATAGGACGAATCGTATTAAAATATTATGAGAAGCAGGAGAATGAAATAGAAGATATAAGAGACATGCGTAGGCAATTTAGTATAGGATACGACGTTCTTTTATCGTTACACTATCATCTACATGATTATTTAATTACAAAATCTTTAACAGAAGTTTTAATAAAACTCAAAGAACTACAAAGTATGAACATTAGTATTCCAAAAAGTGTTATTTTAAGTATCGATAATTACGCTAAATATTTGAGCTTTTTTTTACAATCATCGACTCTTGAACCATCAAAATATTATAATTTTGTAGAAATTGTAGAAAAACAATTTCGAGGCCGGATTTTAGATTTATTATATGATATAATTAGTGAATTGAAGAAATCAGAATCTTGGTACGAATTTTTAATATATTTTCAAACTGCTTTGAGCCATTATAGTGTGCAGGAACTGGCTAATAA
>UCOJ01001248.1:0-37365 GCA_900474305.1 Cecidostiba fungosa | reverse complement strand
GAGAGAGAGAGAGAGAGAGAGAGAGAGAAGGCTATACGCTGTTTGAAGCCCCACGGGATCAAAGAGCCGGACGAGTAGAGCGCGGCCGTTTTACCGAAAATCCGATCTACTCTCCGTTTATTGAAATGGCACTCGCAGCTGTTTACGATCTTTTCTCCCCCTTTTCTTTCTCCTGCTGCACCCACACATGCGCCAGCAGCAGCAGTGCAGGGCACAAAGGGTGAACCCTGCCAATTTCCTCAGCCAGAGTTGCACACACAGAAGAGAGCCTGGCGATGCAAAAAGGTGCAAGCTCGAAAGGGGCATATACATATACGTATATAGCTTTGGCTTTGTCGCCCGGCATGTGTATACCTGCGGAGGAGAGAGAGAGAGAGGTACCTTATAAGCTGTTTTTATAAGCGACGCGAGCGAACTTTGCCAGCACAGTCCTGTGTGTTTTTCGCCATGTTTTTCCTACGCTTTTCCGGAAGGCTCGGGCTGCTGTTCCGTGAAACTCTCGAAAACTGCCGAGCAAGAGTTTAATCTCGTTCCGGCGACGTATTTTTAGCTGACGAAGATCTTGCATTTGCTTTTATAACTTTTTATTAATCCAATGGCTATCCCAATTGTTGGTGTTTTCAATATTAATACGCAAGATTTATTTGAAATACTAGCAAGTTATTTAGACGTTTTTATTGTTGTTCTTTTCCTCAATTTAATACTTCTTGCGGTTGATAGAAATGTCTGTATGTATTAAAATATACAATATTCTATCATTCAAAAAGTTTACTTTTTGAGGTTAGACATTCATACATTCGCAGAGATCGCGCGCGAAAACTAAGAGCCAATCAGAGAGATAATGAAGGAAGTTTCATTTTTCAAGGTATATTAGGTATAATGAATCCTCAGAAGCGTATATTATATCAAGCGCAAAATAAAAGAGCACATCAAGTTATATTTCAATCTTTTTCGCACTTTTCTATTTAACGGCGTTTCTCGGAATAGTTCTGCGGTGAATTTTCATACCAGTATAGGATCATATAATATACAGCTTGGCTCAGCGGATATTGCGCGAACGAGCGAACAGATATATATCTGAAAACACACTTTTCATATCAAACAACGGGAACGAATAAACGTAAAAAATTGAGAGTGCCGAGCGTGTATGCTTAGCTTTAAGTGAAATTGCGTTTTCTGCGCAACTGTGTTTGCTTATATCTTGATGATGCCCGTTTTCGAAAAAAATGAATGTCGATTGTAGATTACTTTTTGTTTAGTGTCGGTAATCTGGATTATTTGTTTGATTTCTCCTTCAAAAATAAGCGCACGGTCGGTTATATGTACAAAGAAAGTTTAACAAATAAAAATTATTCATTCATATGCTAACTATAATATGCTGAAAACTAACTCCTATTTCTTTCAATCCCCTTGTATCTCTTTGCAACGTAATTTTAAAAACTATTTAATTTTATTTATCACAGGCTTTTTGTAAGTGCTACTTTTCTTTTCAAACCAGTGCTCTAAAAGTTTTCACTCCGATGAAAAAATTCCAGTCGAAAATCACGTTTACCCAATAAGACACGCTCGCGCACGCCGATAAATCCGAGCGCATTTTCAGCACCCATCCGCAGACACACCTCAGAACTCGGCCGCGACAATAAATTTACGGGTCCCCGCTCGTGCTGTCCGCGACCCCGAACGAAAGAGAAAAAAGCCAGAAGAAGAAGAATCAGCCTTCAACGAAGGAAGAAAAAGAGAGGAAGAAATCTCTCAGAGTAAAAAAAAGGAAGCGCTGCTGTCTAGCCCCTAAACATTCTCCCCTATTAGCTGCACAAGTGCATCGACGAGGGGTGTAAGCAAGCAATAGCTTTGTAACGGGAAACTCACGGCCATCGCGTAAATTAATCCCTCTTCCTCTCTCGTCATTCCAGTTCGAAGTGAAAAAGAAGGCTGCACGGACGCGAGTCCTGTCCAAGCAGGCGCATATTATAAAGAGGCAAAAGAAGAAGTCGACAGATGCCCGGGAGCACGTGACCGGAAAAAGTTGGACCAAAACTATAGTAGCCCCTTGCCGCGCAGATGTCCACATCAGCAGCTTCTACTCGTCGGCACGCGTTCGTGGCGCATAATACATCCGCTAATGCGACGGCTAAATTAGAGCGCTCAGCCCACTGGACCACCTTTCTTCTCCTCCCCTCTTTCTTTTGCCTTCTCGGCAGTTTATAAAGCCGCGTGTGTTTTTCTCTATTTTTTTCTGTCGTCTTTCTCGAGGCCACCGATTCTTCTCTTCACTCAGGAGCACGTGTGTTTGTGTGCGGGCGAGAGACGTGGGGCTATAAATTCGGATTAGTACTTCGGCGGTGCTTGAGTAATTAGCTGCGTACGCTGGAGGAGGAGCAGGAGAAGAGATAACGTATGGCGCAGAGGGACGGCTTGACTATACTGCTGGATTATGCATGTAGCGAAAAATGAGATGGATAGATGTGTGTGAGGGATATCGAGTTACGGGGAATGAGGGATGTACTGTAAGAGCTGATGGTTATTAGTTTAAACTTTTTATGAATTTAGGAAGGATGAACGAGAAATAGTAGTTTTTTTTTTAGTATTTCATCAATGAATAGTAAGAAAATTATGGAATAACCAATTCTTTACAAAACTATTAGTTGCCGAAAGGTTCTAAATATAATTCCAAGTCACCTGCCGAAATTATAGAAGGAAAAAAATGTTAGTGCACGAAGAGAAGGAGAAAAAAAATCAAGGTTACTCTACTAGCACACACCGATACTCACTCTCCAACGCGAAAAATGTAAATAAAAAAATAGAGCACATAGCAGCCCTGATGTCGTCCTGGATAATATACTACGATGCGAGCAGTCCATTACCATAAAGCACAATTGGTAAACAAGCGAACTTATTGTCTCTCCCAGGAGTAGGTCCTGCCATAAAAGGGATTCCACAGCAGCACTCGCAGAAGGCAAGGTGTGCCACGTTTCCCGAGTCTCTACCCCCTATCTCCAGCGTCGAGGGGGAAAACCGTCCGGACCCAAGCAGATAAGCGTGCAAGGCACAAGCTGCTATATACCGGAGAGGAGAAACCCCCGGTTATAAATGCCTCGAGTCCTGCGACGCTACGCGCATCGAAAGAACCGTGTCGCCTTGATTTCCCTCTCTTTCTCTCTACTCTTCTATTTCTGAGTGTGGATGGTATGACTATACTACTTATATACGAGAGTTTTAGAGAGGTGGCGTCGACGGCTGCCGCGACGTTTGTTTAAAAATTCATGTGGACCCCTTCTTTGAAAGGGTGCTAATGCATTTCTCGGAAGAGGGATATTTCACATCTACAGCAGCAGCAGCAGCTTTTGAGAGTAGGTCTTGGATGAAATATGAATCCGGTAGTGAGAAACAAATGTTTTAATGGATAAACCAAATCAGTATGGAGGGAGAGTAGGCCGGTATAAATAATGCACTTGACATGGAAAGAGATTCTTTTGGAAGGCTGGATGGAGAATAGCGAATGGCGCTTTTCTTCATGAATGCATATAAGCACGGAATATTTCTCGCATACGTATAATATTATTGTTCCTTACGTATAAATTGTAGCAATGTAATTGATGGTCTCGCAATTCATTTCGACCTCTTCGTAAAAAAGTGAAGTAGTTAAATCGTTCACGAATCAATTGAGCATTCGTAATCTATAATAACATCATCTTCAGTAAACAACCAATGAGCAGTGAGCACACACCACTGTATTATACACTCAAGCCCAAAAAATTATGCTCATCGAGCACGAAAAAAGCCTACTTCCCTCTCGTTAAGTCTCGACGAATTAGCCCGCGCAGCATAAGAAAAGATAAAAAAAAAACGGGGGATGCTCAGGAAAGAACAATAGGGAAAAAGTGCCGCCGCGGTAAACCCCTTCATAAAAGCCTCGAGCTTACACAAGACGGGTCGATCTGTGGGTGGAAAAAAAAAGAAAGCCCTCGTGTCTCTCTCTCTTGCTTATATAATATACCCATACGCGTGTGTCGTACAGTTTTACGCACTCGGAAGGACTCGAGAGTGAAGAGGCTTGCCTCTTTAAACTTACAGCCCAATATTCCAGTCCCGTGGCTTCTGCTGCTGTGTTGTCCTTCCGCATGAATTCGAAATCGTGTATATAGGCGCACGCGTCCTTTCCGCGTTGACAGGTGTTCGTTCGCACTCTATTTAGTTTGGAAAGCTGCGGGTCTACGTGGATGTGCAGGCTCCACGGCTAATGGAATTCGAAGTTTTAAAGGGCTCGCGCTGCTTGAATTTTTAATTTTCAGTGACGACGTGCATGTAGCGCGTGTTTTTACAACCGAAAACACGGGTTCGCGCGGTAACACTTGGAATACAAAAATAGAGAGGTTTCGGCTGGATCTGTAGAGAGAGATATGGTTGATGTGTATAGATGGAAATTTATTCTGGCCGATGACAATTTTTTAAAAGAAGTATATGGGTAAGAAACGTCAAACCCTATTATATTAATTATCAAAGCATCGGTTTGCCACAAACGCAACACAACAACAATCTGTCGACGTACAATACGTATAAGTAAACAGTACACCAACAAGATATCACGTAGTTCGGCATGAGAGATAGAGAGAGAGAGAGCGTCATGCAATAGCCGCTTTGGAGAGATCGGCTGTTTAAACAAATAGCCCAACGCTCGGCAGTAGCAGTAGCGACGTCGTCGGTGGTAGAGCGAGACCAATAGCAGAGGGCGGTTGTATGGCATCCCCGCGGAGAGCCGAGGAAATATATAAAGCCGGTGCCGGCCGCACGCGTATAATCCCCGGCATCGCTTCAACAGCACGCACGCGCGTCCCTGCAATATTCTCACGAAATTCCGTGTCGCTATCGTCAGGTGTATAGCCGTTGCTGCGGCCTTGACTAGTTTGTCTCCGTCCCTTTCTCTCAAACCTCCATTAAAAACATAAATTTACACGAGCTTTCCTTGTATACTGTATATGCGCGGCTATACAGGATCCTCTAATAAAAGGTATACCTGTAGGAGAGTATACAGCGTTATTATACAACACACAGGGGGCAGCACCTTAAATAATGACGGTTTCGTGATCACGAATAAACTCAGCTGATTTTAAGCTGACAATGCCTCTGTATAGCTCGTTGCCGCCCTCTCTCTCCGTAAACCGCTGTATACTGTCTTTCCCTTTAAATTTCGACTCTCCTTCTCTGTGGGCAACGGCGTCCGAATTTTCCTTTAGCAGGTACATTGGGTTCGCAAGACCAGGAGAACATCAGAGACGAGCAAACATGATCTCTTGCGAAGTGGGAAAGCAAGCTCTAGAGCAGGAGAGAAATAATGGCTCCTTCACCTGCTTTTATATGGACTGCGAGCGACCAGCGCCAATGTGTGCATGAGAAATCTCGAGACTGTTTGTTCGTGTAAACACTGTACTGGGCGGATAAGATACGAGAGAGAGGGAGATTTCGTTCGCGCTCCATTTCCGAGTGGCACTCGACAGGTTTGCTCGATAAGGATAAGGTGTACAAACGATTCCCGATGCTTAAACGGTCATTCTCGATTGTGTAAAAGATAATAGCTATATCTATACCTCTCTCGATGCTTTTTTCACGCTTACTCTTGAGGAACGTCTGTTGAATAATAAAATTGATTTCTATGAATTTCGTCCAAAACAGATGGATTTCGAGTCTCAAATGAGATCTTCTTCGACTGCAGGCCACACGCGTAAAACCGCGGACCAGATGGAAATGTTTATTCTCTTTCAATCGTAACAGCAGGGGTCGACGCCGCCTACCACAGCAGCATCAGCACCTGAATTGCAGGTCTCACCAGATATGTACATAGGACACGCAATGAACTCTTCTTCCTTCCACCTTGCGCACACGTAAGCCGGAAAGGCGCGTAAAAAAACAGTCGGCCGGAATCGAGTTATGCCGCGTGAATTTTCGCGCCACGATAATGACGCTAGGGGGCGCTCGGAGAGAGGTAGAGAAAAAAGGAAAGAAAAAGTAGTTGGAGGGAAAACAGACGTGAGCGGCAAGCCTAATGGCCCGGCGGACGCGAAAATACTGTTCGCGACACGGCGTTTATTTAAAAGAGAGCGAGAGAAATTAAGGCGGACTACGTGAGAGCAGTGTTGGATCGGATTCGAGGAGGGCCAACACAGACCCCCCCCCGATTCGATTTAAATTAGCGCTCTCGCGGAAAGAATGCGCGCGCGCGGGAGAATCTCATTTGCCGCCGTCGCTCGCGTCGAATTCAAGCCGTTTGATTTGGAAATCGATGTTGCTGCGTCTGCAGAATGCCGAGCTGATTGGTTCTTTTAATGATAAAAAGGTATGAAGAAAAGGAAGCGATACGGCTTGAGTAATTCAAAGAAAAAAATGCTGTAATATGATGATGGACTTTGAAGATTTGTCGATTGAAAATAATTGAAAAGTTTTCAATTCACCACCATATCGCTTCGAAATTCGATAGGAAGCTGAATATTTGTAATATCAATTGCGCCGAGTAATAAAAAGCTACAATAGTATCGGATTCTGTATCTATGAAAAAATAATAAAAAAGTACATTTCAATCATAGTTTCTATATAAAAGAAAAAAATAAAGAAATGAAAAAAAAAAAACGTTTATTTTGTTCGACTATACAGGTTACTGTATAAAAGTACATAACAAAAAGCAGCCAGCGTATATTTTCTTGCGACGTGAAAATCAAGTTTCTATCTCGATAGGGCTAGTAAAATAGGATTTTTACGCGGTAGACTCGCCGTAATTTCCTGGAAAAAAGTACGGCGTCACGATTTTTCCCCTTCCCACGTACACACAATCCAATTCGCCGTTTCTATATACTACAATATAGCAAATGTAGCTGTGCTGCTGCCGGGGGAAAGAGACGACCCCACGCACTTTTGTCGCTCAGCTACCACAAAGGCGAGTAATATAGCTGCGCCAGTGCTAACGCCAGCAATAAGAAATAGTGGCTGTATACAAGGTAAACGTGAAATGCGTGATATTTCCTTCGAGTATTATTGTACTGTGATATAAGTTCGTTATTTACTATCATATTGATGAAAAAATAGAAAATAAATAAATGATTGTTGAAAATACCGCTATCGTATATTTATTGTATGAATAAATCATACGAGCAAATATTCTCCCAAAGTACGATTAAATGATTGTCCAAGTTTTGCGAACACACCCCACAAAGCACATACAGCAGACCATGTCCTAACGGACGATTAGTCAGAGTAGTCTCGCCACCCCCGCAGTGCAAACAGTGCACTATAAAGAAGAAACTGTCTCTCTTCTTTCTCAACAGCGGCGACAACACAGCAACAACTGCGCAAACGGAGAAAAGAAGGAAGAGAAACAGCAGCAGCGCAGCGAAGGATGTCTAACGATCGTAGGCGTGGGGTCTCCTTTGTCCTGGCGCGGCTCGAAATTATGTCGAACGGACCCCGGAATCATCAGAGAGCCCCCGTCCGGTAATTGGCGCGTGAGAGCTGTTTGTTTTGTGTCGCCGCCACCGACAGATGGCCCTGTGCCGCGATAACAATGTTGCGAAAATGGCCCGATAAATGAGAGGAGGGAGAGAGACCGGCCTTTTTCCCGGAATCCAATTCAATTTAAAAGTCGATTCGAGACAGTTGTCCCATCGATCGGTGTGTGTGTGTGTGTGTGTGTATACACAATACACCCCTCCTGTATATATACACGCCGACTCTTTGATTTTCTATTATGGATGTGAGCGCGCGCCGCGTGATGTGAGTTTGACGACGATTCCCTTTGTTATATATCGCAAGATAGCGCTGCTGCTGCATTGCTGTGTGTCATCAATATTTTGATTTCTCCTTACATTGGATGCGCATCGCGGTCTATTGTGCGTCGGATTCTCGCGAGCTTCGTTTTCGCGCACAATAGAGTGTGTAGTACAACCCTGCGCTTGTGCGTTTTGTAATGCTGGATGCGCCGACCTCGTTTTTATTTATCGAGACCGTAGAAGCGCGAGATATCTCAGAACGTTGCGAAGGTCTCTGCGACTATATAGGGCTCATATGCAGAAGAGGCAAGAGAAAACGCAGCCGACGTCATTGTGCCAAGATCGAGGGAGTAGGTGGTGAAGGAGATCGCAGGGAAAATAGGAAGCCGGTATATAATATATAGAGAGCGAACATCATGCCAAAACGAACGAAGTCGCACGGCTTTCACAAGCTTCTTCTTCTTCATCCATAATGGAGAGGAGATATCTTCTATTTTTGTTTGTCATCCACAAGGGTTATATATACTAGTATAGCATGTTAACGATAAATACTTTGATGAATTTTGTTTTACACGGCTACTATGGCTGATTCCACTGCACTCGGCTCAACAATGGTATTAATAAAAAGTTAGGCACGATAAATTCAGGATCTACCCGAAAAACGAGAAAAATCAAAAGCGATCGATCGCCCAACTTCAGAAGTGGAAAAGATGCGCACGATTAGAGAACTCGAAACGATGAAAGGAAACAAAAAAATCCCCGTAAGCCAGACGTGATCGCGCGGTAACGAGTCGCTTGTTGGTTTGTCGCATTATGTGTTGGCCCGGCTTTCGTGAAATCGGTTTACCTGCGCGGGAACCAAGGGATCTGCACGCCGCAGAAAGAGAGAGAGAGAAAAAAAGCCACTTAGCGGCTCATAATGGAAGATCGGAGGCGGTTATTAGCCGGACAAGGAAACCCGGCGTTTTCGCCAAAACGAGAAAGGCTCCCTCCCTCTTATTTTCTCCCTCGACGCAACAGAAGCGAGACGGCGGCAGCCCAGGCTCTCTTTGATGGCTTTATCGACCCTCCGCTCTGTGATGTCCGGCTGCTTCTTTTGCGTCGCCTTATAGCGCAACGGCACTTTTCTCTCTCTCGGACCCCCTAACTCTATATTACGTGTCACGGGTCTTTCAAATGTATACGCGGAACTTTTCGTATACACTATATTATACGCACGCTCGTGTGCGCCTCTATATATATATCCTACAAATGCGTGGTTTATTCGAGAGATTCGAGGAAAATGCAATTGTTACGGGATTCTTTGCTACCGCTTTAGAAGTTAAGTCCCCAAATTCCACGGGGGATTTAACGGACGAGATCATCTGTCGTTGTTGCTTGTATATACAGAGGTTGAATGATTTTAATCGAATTATCGTCATTTTCCTTCCTTTGTCGACTGCACGCGCGCGTGGTCCGAGGAGTAGCCTTGATCGACACGGTTTAATGCACTTAAATGGCTATATTCGAGTATACAATACGCTCTTTGCTTCTTTCTCCTCAATTTAGTCGTATATACGAAGTGTAGAAAGAAAAACAGTTTGACAACTTCGGGGATGGACGTTGATTTACGTTATTGGACAAATAAAAAGTTTCCTTCGGTATACGAGTCGTCTGGTTATTTTGCGGTATAATTTTACTCATTAATCTCAGAAAAATATCAGAACACCATCTCATTCACACCCAAAAATCCAGCATCGATTACAGCAACAAAACAAGTCTGACCATTTCATTCTCACTCCCTATACACGTATAGTTATGTCAGTGTGTGCAGATTGACCGAAAGCGACGACCTGCATTTCAAAGAAGCCTCCGCACAGTATACAAAATATATACACATATATAGAAACGTAACACATCGACGTGTGTCACACCGCCGCCCCCCCCTGAAAGCAGCGCAAACAAAGTCCCTCGTCGGTTCCGCAAAAGGTGGCTATTTGCGCAAGCCGAGTCGGTTTCACGCGTCGCGTTTGTATTGCGAGCGATTCTATATACTGCAGGCGTACAAAGCAATCGCTGCAGTAGGTATAAACGACACTGCACACGCGTTTGAGGCCGACTAGTGAGACTTTTTTTTTTTTTGAGGACACACTTGCAGTATACACGCGGTGTGAGAGAGGCACGCGATTGACTGCGAAAACTTTGCGGATCGAGCCGCAGCGGAACAAACGAACGCCGGCATTGCGCAGTGCTACTGTGTAAACGCACTGGTATATGTAGTATATATAGGATGATCCGGGAGAGAGAAAAATCGAGCTTTGGTCGAGCTGGTGGTGTGTCGTTCGCATCCACGGTGGACGGTTAGTCGATTGGGAATTGTCGTGTTTTTTTTTCGCTTGTTGGAAGTACGATTTGGATTTTTTAATTTCGTGTATACTGTTTCTTTGATTTTATATTGACCATTTATTTTTATAAACGCAATATACAACAAAAAAATAAGCACGACGATTCGCTGAGAAGAAAATGTAAACGAAATCGTAGCATTTTAAAATACCCTTCGCGTAACAAGCATACATTTTAATCCTCCCTATATCACTAATAACCATTAAAACTAAATTAATTCGCAAGATAGTCCGCGTTACAAAAAAGCAAGCACGATAATAATCGAAGTAGAAGCATATAATGCGATTCAAAGCCGTAAATTACCTCCAAACATCTCACGAAATTGTTTTAGTTAATAAAATGCCCTTTATAATTATATAGAACATGAGAAGTATCAAGTTGCCGCGTCTGCCTCCTCGAGAAGGTGCTGCATCGCGCAAATATTTCGTCTCGAGGCCCCCGCGCGCATCTCTCTCTCTCGGTTAAATTAGCGATTCCTCTTCCAGGTGCAGACGCACCTGCTGCACATATGGGGAACGCTTTATATACTGGCGTTATTTACGCGCTCTCTAACCTGCATTGTCTTTGCTCGGTGCAGCTCAAGATTTTGTAAAATAATAATAGTAAACGACTCGGCTTCTCGAATATTTACGGCGACGAATTAATCTAACTGCATAGTAAACGCACTTTGGCCCAAGTTTTAGATCTTATATACACAGGTATACACTGCTACGCGAATAGTTTGCTTCTCCCGAAGCTCTAATCGATAAAAACTGCGAAAAATGCCTACAACACACCAGTAGCACGTCAACGTATTTGTACCTTCCACATTTCTCGAAATTCGACGTTCATGCCCAACGAGCTTATATATACGTGAAAGCATCGTCACATATCCTTCACGTCCACCGCAGTCAAAACAATGCAGCGAATACTTGGAAAAAAGCCGTCACACAACGACTTGCCGTACGCACCGAATTACACCGAAATCGATAAAAACAAAGGAAAGCCCTTCGTCACCCACACTGACAACTGGCATTATCGAGTTGACGACGTATATACGTGTCAAATAATATAAAACAAAATCTCTCACCTCGTCGACTTTGACGAATATCCCTCTCGAGGTATTCTCGGATTCGGCCCAAACGCATTCCAGTAGTCCAGCTTCTTTCTCTTTCTGTCTCTCGCACACAACACCCGATATCACGAACACTTACACTCCCGATATTTTGACTTGAAGATTAAACTCACCGAATGTACACACACGTGTACAGTTGATTGAATCTTTACTCAACACTTCTCTCTCGCGAAAAAACAAAGACGCGCGAAAAGCCGGTCGCGGCGGCGCACACACCGCCGCTCACCTGTAGCGGCGACTGAGTTCCGGAGAGAGCCGCGGCGCGGCGCCACTTGTCGAGCGGCGGTTTGCTACTACTGCTCGTGTGGTATAGATGGCAGCAGCAGTTGTCGAGGCGGGCTTTTTATCGAGCGCTTTCGCGGGAAAGGCGGGATTGTAAGCTTTTATCGAAGCTTGCGCTACTATGGTACGAGACAAGGAGTGTGCGGGTAATTCAGGGAGCGCGAGGCAAGGCAGATTATTGATTCGACGCTGTTGAGCGTGTAGAAATTTACTTTTGCAGTGTTATAGGGATGAATATTGTGATAAATGTTAGTTTTTTTATAAACTGTTTTAAATTATTACATTTTTTTTTCGTTGACGAATGATTTGAAAATTATTGTATTATTGTTGTATCAGTTTTAATCTGTTCTGAGATCCGTAGAATAGACGGGCATTTATGTAGATTAAAAATTTGGAATAATAAATTGTTATACATATTATAATATAGCAGCGATTCATCACGTTACAATTCGCTTATACTCTTTTTAATTAACGCTTCATCATATATTATTTCTTTAAACCCAAAAATAATCAATTTTTGTAGAAAAAAAATCTCATAGATAACATTGAATAAAATAATTTTTCACTATTCTGTATAGTCGATTTCTAATCTATATCAACAACTCCACAAGCTTCTTACTCCAACACAATTATTACGTTAAAATAATAACCGTATAAAGCCGTCCTCGTCTGGCGGTCACCGAAAGTAAACAAAAAAAAATCTCTCGTTTGCATATCCACAGCTTAGTATGATAATCACCTAACAAGCCGCTCGAAAACTCGATTCACGCATATAATCCCCTAACATCACACAGAGCAACCTCGCGACGATCGACTCTTAATTGCCGGGCGCCTCACGAAAGGGAACGTGCGCGCACATTAAACGCCACTCGCTCGAATTCCCATCAGCAGCAGCAGAAGAAGAAGTTCTCTCGATCGTGCGAGAGATCGAAAGTCACTCTTCTTTGGAAAACGAGCAAAACCACTGAGCATCGAAAGAGAGAAAAAAAAAGAAGATATTTCGATCGAGACCGTCTACTATATATGGACGAGTAATTAAGAGTGACCTGTCGAAGATATGGCCGTGTGTCGATTGCGAGATCGAGATAACGAGTATATAGCTGCCGATCGTAGATGCGAACATCGTCGAGGGACAGATGTGTAGCATAGAGATTTACCGATATGAAAGAGAAAGTTAAGGTGCGTTTTCTCATCTTTGGTAATTCAGGTAGAAAATTGCTTTACACGATTGATTTTTATCATTTCGTCGTATGAAAAAATAAGTGAGTATATATACCAGTCCTTTGTAAAATCTTAATACAGAATCACATATATCCACTAAAACCAGGCAAATATCTCGTACTTGATATCAAGAACGATGAGAACGTCGTGGGTATAAAAGAAAAAAAATCGTTTCAACCCTTTTCTGAAGTATATATACGAATTCGCGGGGCACCGCAGAATTCCAGGCTCGTTAATCTCCCCGTGAATCCTCTCGTTCTTTTCCCTCTCGACGGCCTACGTCTCTATTTCACGCGAACGGCCCGCAATGCTATACACAACCAGTTCGCTCGGCTAATTTACGAGGCGATTTGACCGAAAATGCGAGCGGACAGTGTATCCTCAATTTCGCTGCTGCTGCTGCTGCTGCTGCTTCTTTTGCTATATATAACCTTGCCTGATGTGTAAAATCTTACCGAGAGCCGAATTAAATTTTTTACTTTGAGAATTAATTAGAAAAAATGTCGTTATCTCTCGAAGAACTTTTAAATCGCGCAACCAAACACGGCTCTTTCTCTCTTATCTATAATGCTTTTAATATATAATATTGATTAATGAATTGCTCTCGTAAAACTCGTCGACATCGGGGGCGCTATTTGAAAAATTCCTTAATAAATTCCTCTCCTTCCTCCCGCACGCGAGAGGTATGCGGTCCGCTTGTCCCTCGCTCTTTCTTATCTCAAGCGTTTCGAGATTGGACGCATGTTTTGTTTCTATTGTCCCTAATTAGATGCCGTTTAAAAGGCTCGCGGGCTAACGAATCGACCGGTTTTTTGGCGGGACGACGAGTCGACGAAAAGAAGAAAGATAAAAAAAAAGAAGGATGCACAGGACCGTCTAAAGAAATCGAGCTGGACAGGCCGACACGAGGAGGCGAGATAGTAGTGTTGGGGGAGATGCATTTTTCGAGAAGCAGCCAAGGCTGATAATTTTTAGGGAATACAAGTAGCTGTATATTATCACTGAAGAAAATTAACTTTTAAAGAGACTCTGCATAGACTGAATCGAATTGCAATACATCTTTCCAACCGATTGCACCGTGAAAGCGAGCGTCAGAAGTCAAAGCCGAGAAGCTCCAAGATATCGGCATGCTCTTTCTCTCGGAAAAAAGTAACTATCTCCAAAAATTTTCGACCTGGGTTCGATCCCATGCGTCACTTGTCCCCTCGGACACGTCATAGAGACCTCCCTAAAAACGCAAAATGCACCTGGGACCAAGTAAGCAGCGTATGCGCGCAATATCGCTATCTTACAACTTTCGACTTTTGGCTTGGCTGCAGTATATAGCCGCTCGCGTGCGCCCGCGATTCGATAAGATAAGCGGGCCACTGGAGTAAGTATGCATGTATGTATACGGACTCGACCTTCGGGATTCTTTTTTTCGGTTCATATACCCTCGCCGACGAACTTTACACGATCTTTCGAGGTGTATATGGTATATATAATAGACTTAGAGAGCCATATATTTTGCGCACTTTCTAATGCGTTTGTAACGAGCCGATCTTCGAGATGGATTAAAAGCCAACGATGTGCGCTTTGAGTTTTGTGCGATCGGTAACCGATAAGGAGAGATGATTTATGGATAAGGCTGATGGCCATCGTTTTTTCTATCGTGTACCTTTTTGCTTGTAAACAGACGCTGAGTTCTGATTACCTATTTGCTTATAGACAAAAACTATTATTTCAGTTCCAATCCTCTGAAATTCATTTTTAAACAAGCTTCAGCACAACTACACGTTCGCCCTTTCAACAACAACAACAACTCAGCAAGCTGTCGTCGCATTTATTTTCTCATCCTCAGGGGGCCCAACTCACGTCGTTCCCATATCTTTTTAGGAGGAGTATTAGGTCGGAGGGCGCCACGTATGTACACACACACATTCATACAGGTATACCTATATGTGTATAGAGAAGTGGCCAAGACACTCGTGACTTCTGCTGGAGGCAGAGAGCATCGTCGTCAAAGCACAAAAGGCATCCATGCGCAGTATAGTTCGGCGAGAATCGATCCGAACGGATAAGAGAGACCCGCAGGCAGATATTCAAGAATGCTTTTAGGCGGCGACTGCTTACGCGACCGGCCTAATAGACGGACCGTGTCCGGCTTTCGGCTCTCTCTTTCTCTTCACTTTGGCTCTTTGCTTTGCTCCTATTGCAGTGACCGGGACCAGAGTCGATCTTTTCGTATGTGCTTGGGACTGTTAAGCGAGCGAGAGATCGGTATTGGATCGGCGATTCTGTATTGGCGAGTTACTTATGCTTGTTTGTCAAAGTTTCATATATACCGTATTATTTACGATACTGAGTAATTGGATCCTTGCGCAAACTGAAGCTCCTTTTGTATTGAGGGTTTGATAAGCTCGTATACAATATTGAAAATGTATAACTCGATCGAAAATGAACTTTTAATTCGGATTAATTATTCTGGTTACGCAACGCTTACGCCACTAATCTATATTCAAACAAGAAGATCCAATTAATTAATTCTCTCAAAGAGTGACCTGTCCACGGAGATTACATAATTTATGGATTTCTCAGAACGCTCATCGAAATACCTGTCAAAGAGTGTGTGCGTGTCTGAAAAACTGGTATATGGGGACTCTTAAAAAGCGATATGAAAAATTATCTGCGTCGCAGTTATATGCACACACACACACACACACACACAGACAGTGTGAGAGAACGATGGGAACCTTTCGATTTTTTCAGTCTCTCGGTTCTCCATTATATGCTTTTTTCGGTGTGTGTCTCTCGCTGCTCTGCAGCATTTTTATCTCGGGCCAACACGTTCCACGAAAAGAGTTCTTGTAAGGAGGCGATAACACCCGCGAGAAAGAGAGAGACAGAGCGCGAGCTTTGTGTGTGCAAGCTTTTTATCTATAAATAATCGTGACTCGAATGTTAACAAGCGATGGTCGAAATTGAAACACTGTCGCGTTGATAGCGGATTTTTCAGAAGCTCTGGAATTCCGGATCTCTTATATATTTCTGTGGACGCGTGGGAACTCGCGATATCGAGATACGTTTTTCTTTTAAAGGAACTGACGTGACTGTGAATAATATATTACTTTAAATATCGAATTGATTTCGCGAGAGAAAAATTATTTGAAATTCAATGTGGCGACTGTGAAGGTATATAAAACATAAGCTCTCAATTCTCGATTCCATCTTGAAAAATTCCATTTCCAAACCTCGCACATCCCTACAAAGAGCTCTCTCTCTCCAGCTCGCGAATGAAGAAACTAAAAACAAAAAACAAAAAAATCTGCAGCGTCGGGACTGTACAAAAAGCCATCCACAGCCAAAAACACATCCTCGTCCTGGACTCTCCTCTCGAAAAGGCGTGCATCCTTTGGAATAAGCGCGTATATGGAGATTCAAGGGGGAGTATATCAGCGCCGGCCGGCGCCACCCCGACGCCCCCTACACTTGTTCCACAGCGTGGAGTCACGCGTCGCTGTACATATAGCTCGAGATCTCTGATGCAGCGGCGCTGCCGTTGCTGCTGCATCACCCGAGCGAAAAGAGAGAAAGGAGGCGCGCGATTTAATGGGAGACGCGCGAGAGGGAATTCCGAATCAGATCCGACGCCGATAAGGAAACACGCGCCGAGAGGGCCGTTTAATGATAATGGATGTGCTGCGTTGGGACATTTCGTTCTTTTGGGGAGACGACGGATCGATGATTTTCGCCCGAGAGTATATAAATAAGCTTTTTGCTCTTTTCTTTCCAGAGCTTAATGCTTTCTTTGTCGTCTCATTTCGAATAATGATATATAGCTGAGAATACTTTTATAAGTGTCTCTTTGTCTGAGATCGAGAGATAAATAAGGTATTTCAATGTTTTGTTCAAAGGATCATTATTATCGTGTGCGGTATATTGAACATTTGGGAGATATTCGATTGATTCAGCTCACTAAGTTTTTAACTAGATTTTTTAGCTTAATTCGAACTAAGTCGTCACGTATCCTCACCATTAAAACTTTAGCACAAGAGAAAACGCCCAGGCACGAGAAGTATTGCATGTTATTGCATATAGGTATGAGCGAGGAACGAGTGTGTGTATCGAATCTTATACCGTGTTTGATCGCAACCCATGTGTATCGACTGGCTCTAAGTGTTTGAGGACGCGTGTTATAGGGTATCTTCGATTATTGGCTGTTAAAATCGCCGATTTTTTAAAGTTTTATTCTGATTGCTCGAAGATTCAATTTGTTATCACTGACAAAAGCAAGCCAACTCTAATTTTAATAGAATTGAATGAAGACAAATCGTAAAGTCCTAAAATTATATATTTTCCAAAACCACACCTATATACGTTCTTGATAGGTAATCACCACGTTAAAATCCTCGATGATCAGCTTGTCAAACACCTCGCCTTCATCAACCTGTCGCTCGATTTCATCAACGACAACGGCGCTACAACCTATAGCGCCACATCAATCAGCCAACCAATCAGCAGCGCCCGGAGATAATTAAAAGCGTGGCCGATCGAGTTCTACCTAAATGCATTGGCTGCATTAGCCAGATAATTAGATACGCCACGTGCTGCATATTCGTATAAAATTATATTACGTAGAAGAGTCTTGCGTCGCAGTACAAAATATACCATAGCCATTTTGGATGAAAGCTTTAATCGGATGGAAGAAAAGTTATTACTCATAAAAAAGCATCTCATCTGCGTGGTACTAACCGATCTACTCACGGCTGTACAAAATTTATCTTATCCAAAAAGTACCTTCTACGCATTTCAGAATATTTATAAAGCTGTAAATTTATAACTATATACAGACAAAAAAAAATAGATCGGCAATACACGTAAACTTTGACCATCAGCGGCGGACAACAAAGGAGACTTGCAGGTTACAATTTTTTTTTTCAGTTAACCAGCCCGACGATGCTTCCGATGCTCGGATCCGAAATCACCGCGGTGGCCGGTTTATAATTAAAGAGGATAAACGAGCTGGCAGAGCGAAAATCGCGCGCGCGCAAAGTGGACCACCGAGAGAGCGGAAGGTTTTGACGTGATGATGAAGGCGGAGCGTCGTGTGTTCTTTTGAAGGATTTCTGATGATCTTTTTTCTTTGTTGGCTGATTTGTCGGGACGTTTATTGTAGCTAATTAATTGGGATGTATATGCGCGGCTGTCGCTTCTTTGTTGCTTTGAAATTGATACTTTAGCGCGGATTACTTTGTCACGAACTTATGCGTCGTTTCTAGAAGCAGATCCGATGGAAATTTTAAATTCAAGTTCATTTCAGGTATTGAATGCGAAAAGAATATTTTTCTGTAACCCAATAAGAAGTGTCCGTTCGGTCGCGTTGGAGATAATTATCGGCTCAGTTCTGTGCAGTGCAAACACCCGTATTCCTCTAAACGTAATCTCTAATCACAGCTTGAACGACGATCCCGTCTTGGCCCTTTTTCTACATAATATATAACAAGTAGAGGAGACCGGAGCAAAATTGTACGATTTTTTGCTTTTGTATTTTTTCATTCAGAGCCCTTGGCATATCTGGCCAATTTAAATTTTAAGGGCTTATTCACTGGCTCTTTATATTGCATAAAAATAATTTATTTCTATGACATGATTTACTGAAACAACTTTTTTCTTTAAAGGAAACAAACAAACTTTTTTAACTGCAGTATTTTTCTATTCAAATCGTTCAAAACCATTCACCGTTAATATAGAAAAAATATTTGCGGAGATCGATTAATACGATCGTAGCATCTCCAGTCCCTCGACTAAACAGATCGAATCAAAAGATATGTGAAGCTAATTCCTATACCCAAACACGCAGTAGTTTAATAGCAGCTCACACAACAAACAATCATATACATCCTCTCGTGTATAATATGCCGAAAAGCAAACCTGCAATTATCCTAAAGCACATAAAACCTGCACGAAATCACAAAGCGGCCTCGGCGGCAAATCCTTAACTACAGCTCTCTTTGTGCGAAACGAAGATCCCGCGCGACTCCATCACGAAAACCGGACAAATTTCAGTCTGCATTACACTGTGGTATGTCTTTTAACCAAAAAACGTCGGTGTGCGAGACTTAAAATTAAAAATCTTCGTTCCAATCGATATAATACCTAATATATAGGCGCGACATGACAAAGTTCGAAATCAAAAGTTCCACACCGACCGTGTATTATAGATATACACACGTGACGAGCGATGATTCTTCTCGCGCAGTAGTTCTCCTTTTTTTTCGACCCGACCTCCCAGCGGGCGGCAAATTAACGGCGAATTAGTGACGCGTCGTTTTCTTTCAGCGCGATGCGATACCTGCCGAGTCAATTCGACATTTGGCGCCTACGGTGTGTGTGTGTATTATAAATATGCGTGCAGGCGGCGGCTGTGGCGTTAGACGCGATTCTTCTCGCTTCGTAATTTCAAATCTGATGGGTAGGACGTGGCGCCGGTCTGCTTTGGAGCTTCGGAGAAGTCGTTACCGCATGGGGAGACTTGGATTTGACAGCTTATATACGAAGGAATATGAAAATACTATATATGCTGTGAGGTGAGATTCGAGATGGAGATACACACGGAGAAAAAAAAGTTCTGCCATATTAGTCGTACTGCGTAGCGCCAAGTTTAAAGTAGCCGTGAAACAATCAAATTCAAATACTTGGAACATTTTTAACACTTCACAATAACGTGGCTCAGCTGTGAATTCGTCTCTTATTTATCAGCAGCAGTATACTCGTCACAAAAAAAAGCATAGCAACGTCTTTGGGCAGTAGCATCAGAAGTATAGCGCGTTAATCTCGAGCGGATTCTCCGCGGTCTGTCACACAGGTAAACCGCTTTTGAAGTATATAGTAGTCTGCGTCCTTCTCTCTCTCTCATGGGACCGAAGGTATATTATAGCAACGTCGATGCCCTAACTCAAGAGACGAGAAGAAAAGCGTGGGGTTTAAATTCCAAGTTTTCCAGTCGCACAGCTATATATACTCCTTTTTTGCCCCTTTTTGCCGAGAGGAAAGATCTTCCGGCTTTAATCCGCGCCCCTGCTACTGCTTTGGAAAATCGAGCTAAGCTGATTTTGTCACGACGTAAATAGCTTCTCGTTTTTCTTTCGGTCGCTTGTGTATTGTCAATATTTTCCTAAGGGTTTAAGTAATGATCTGTGTGAAGTATCCACTGCTGAGGAGTCCGCCAGAATTTTCTGCGAATGTTCGAGAAAAAGAATTAAGGGTTTCGGGTTACTGTTTATCTTTGATTTTCATTTTTGACAAATTCGGACGCGGGTGAGGAAGAATGCTAATCCCGAATTGTGTGACAGGCTTATTTGGTAAAATTAGCTGTGATATTTAAAAATTTCTTACTCTCTATTTTTTTAAATATTTAAAAAATATTTTATTTCTACGGATTTAGTGCAAGCATTACTTTCTTAGGCTCATCGAAATATTTAACAACTGCAATTATTAACTAGAAACAAAACTCCAATTTCAGTGATATAAAACAATCTTATGAATTAATTCTCACCTCACGCCAGCTGCATCAAACTGCAGCGAAAAGTAAACGAACCTCCCTTGGCATGTCTCCCTACTCCAAAAAACCAAATTCGACTCCCCATACACACACGCACAGGCTCTCATTCGCAATCAGAGCCCGCGAGAAGCCATCAACGGAGACCACCTTGTTTGCGCTCGTAAATCAAGGATCGTTCTCGCAAAAGATAGCCCGGCGTCGCCGAAAACGAGCTCCTCGTCTCTCTCACTCTCTCTCTCTCTGCGGTAGGTGTGTGGGATAACACGCCGCCGTCTTTCCCTTCCTGGAACCGGACTACGTGCGGTCTATTCCGTCGCGATGCGATGTGTAAATTCGCGCGAGGTTTCCTTTTATTTTTTGCTCATAGAGCAGAGCTCGGTAATTATGATGTTGGTTTTTATTTTCGTCGGTATTCGTGAGTCGGGACAGGTATATGTATACTATACTAGTGAAATAGACGTGAGAATCCATATTAGGGATCGTGTGTTTGCTTTGAGAGATTTTTTGCTGCACTTTTGATCGCATGAATACACAAGCTTTGATTAATGGGACTATACTGCTATCGAGTGTGTAGTAAAATGAAGATCTCGGGAGAACAAACGAAAGGAAATCGAATAATAGATATATACGCATCTGATTCTCAAGAGCATCGTTGTCGACAAATTATAAGAGAAGCCCGCATTATTCCGCTCAACTTGACCGATTCACAAAAATCGCATTTGTCACCGATCATTTTCCACTTGCTTTGCTCCGGGCAAACCACATTCCTCTCGCGCCAATTTCGACGCACAGCAATTTTCCGCCACTCAATAACAACAGCGACAAGCAACCGGACTGACAGACAAAAAAAAAAGGAAACACGAAAAAAATCGGGGTAGAAGCAGGTCCGAAACTCGTGTCGGCAAACCGACAAAGAGAACGTCTTTAGCTAGGTATGTATCTTTGGGGACCTATTGCAGATTCGAGATCGGCAATTTATTTCTGTGTAGATATTTATCTGTCAGTATTTTCGGACGGCTTGGGTCGTATTGTCCGACAAATTCTTCGCTCTGTATAGGCCGCAGTTTTCCGGTGTAACAAGCGGACACCGATGGGAAAGCAACTCAAATAAAGCGGACTAAATGTTCGTAAGCCCTTTGGTGAGACTCTGCGCGGGTTTCAACCTTTTTGCGCCCGTCGTCTCTCTTTCAATAATACGCGGCTTGTCGGATTTGTTGCTGCGTGGCTCTTAATCTGCTCCGGAAATGTTATTTGACATGATGGAAGTATTACTAATTCTGTTATTTTTGCGGCTTGTAATGAATGCTAATTATTGAAATGGACGTGAATTAATTGTAAAAATATTATTTAAATGTAGCTGTCCTTATACAAGCGCGTCTTTAGTGTTTTTTTTTTCAGAAACAGAAAACTCTATTGTAATGTTTATTCGCACTCACTTTAAAAAGAACTTTAAGATTACGAAACGACTTTAATCGACTTTGAATTGAAATAAAGTGTGCCACCCGCGTATTCATTCACGAATGTAAGGCTTCTCTTATTCGCGCCTTAATATATATTTTCTTTCTTTGCAAGGGTTTGTAGGCTGCGCAATACATAGAAGCATGAATGGTTGCCCTTACACAGGCGCCTATAAGTTGATTATTATACGCTGACCTATACTACTATTATATTCACGTCACAAACGCGACTATATAGCGATTATAATAATACGGACAATTGAAATTCAACGAAATCATTCTATAGTATTATTCTTTATCACGATCTAATATTCTGTTATTTAAAATTTAATTCTAATTATTTTCTTTAGAAAATTAATAAGCACTCACCACATTGACGAAGTCCTGAAACGTGATGGCCTCGACGCGGGATTCCCTTGCTCTCAGAAGAAGAATGTCCCTTTTATTGACTGGGATTTCTGCCAACCAGTCAGGACTCCTCAGCGCTTTTAAGAAATCCTCGACAGGAATCTCACCGAAGCCCTCCGGATCGTACTGGAATTGTACGGTAGATTTTCAAAGTATAACAATTTATTGAAGTTCTGAAGTAATTGGATGTATATAAAAAGTGTCGTACCTTGTCGAATAGTAATCTCCATTTCTGCAATTGATAAGAGAATTATTAATGCGACATAATCAAATTTAACTTTGAAAAATAATCAAAGGTCAATAAATAAATTGCTGCGAGGCTCAGAATATATTATTATCTCGCAACTCTATACATATCCAAAAGCACCATATGCACCAACAAAACTTAGCATATATTAGCCATCGATAAGGCAGGTATCGCTGGCCCACTTCGACAGAGGTATAGACAGGTGCGCAAAGGACAAACAGGAATCAGAGGTGGTGTGCACATTCACGTAAACATATCAAATGAAACTCACGTCGTTGAGAAGTTCACGTCGATACTCGGACTCGTCGATATCCGAGGCGAGATCCGTGTGATCGGTAACGTAGCCATCGCAGTGACCACTGTTGGCCTCGCTGATAGCGTATTCCTCCTCGATGGCGCCGGTAATAGTCCGTATCGATGCGACGCTTGCCAGCAGCATTATCGCTCAAGGCATATCGTCACCGGCGGGTAAGACCCCTCATAATTACCTGATGCTGACCCTGCGAACCAAGTGCGACGATTATCACATGTTATTATATTGCTTTGGCCTATAGTGCAACCCTCGTCGCTATTATATATGATGTGTGAGCTTTCTGTATGTATATATATGTATACCGATTATTAACATCAATATGTTATGTCTGTTATGACGAGTAATCTATAATGCAAAATCATTCTGAGAATCGCTATGCGCATAACGCTGACCTACATCGTTTTCTATGTAATTCATATAAATAATTAATCAAACTTTTTAAAATTCTACCGTAAATTCTAATAGAAATCCTAGATTTCTTTGTACGCAGCGTTAAGTACCACTAGACAATCATCTGAAAAATTCAGTTCGTCTATTATAAAAAGACGAAGCAGCAGCGAAGAGTCTCGACAAAGCTGCTGCACTCGAGTCTATACTGAAAGCGAGAGTATACACACAGTCGTGTATTATATGCCTGGTCGCGACGCGACGTCGGATCAACGTACGCTCAAGAAAACAGCCGCACAAAAGAAATCTCCCGCACACGCATCGCCAACACGCGGATCGGCTTAACAACCCCCTTTTTGCATCTCTGAGTTAAAACGAATTTGCCGGTACTAATAAACTCTATGTAATCGCAATTGCAATCATTTATTAATTTTTCTTTTAATAATGCTAAAAAATACTGTCTCTGAGAAACACAAAACAACTATTAATAGCATGCAAAAACCGACCTCAAAGCATCTATTTATTCTTGACGACAAAAAAGGATCTCGTCTACGTCTCGTCAGAAACACGATTAATCACACGGAAGGATCGCGTGTTTATACTATACGTACAATCCCGACCAAAAACTGCATCATAATCCTATGTGCCTCGACGGAGCCTTCCGCGCGCATATATACATACGAAAACTTCGTAACTCAGAATCCCGTAACTTGCGAGCACTTCAAAAATCCCGTAACTCAGACAGGTTTATGTAAATATTGATAAATCGACGCTGCGACTAAAAGTATGGAAAAATTCGAGTGGATTCATAGTACAACTTAGAATCCGCCACTTAGGCATCATCGTGTTTGTTTCATATATTTTGTTCTATTTGCCAAAGTTTACAACGGTTAATGATTCAGCTACTCCACCCTCGACCGCTATGATCCCGTACGCAGGTATACCGGTCTCAGGTATACTTGCCAAACTCCCACCCTTGTCATTGTATCGTTATGCGCATGCGCAAGCAATATAGTACGTCTATCTTCCACCAGAGGAAGAAAAATGCGACGCTTGATGCGACAATTCTATAGTGTAGTAGCGTACTTCCAGCTGTGTAGTAGCGTACTTCTAGCTGTGAAAAGCAGACGATTAAAATAATTACTACAAAACGTGAAACAAACAAACATTTCAATTTGTTTGAGTGTATAGTGCGTGTATGTGTGTACTGTCGAACCCCACAACACTTAAAAACCGAAAATGGTTTCGAAAAGGCCGAGAGAAATGGCACTGTCCAAGGCTGTAAGCTGGGGAAACTCGAAGCAACTACTGGATGTATTGGAAACTCGAAATTTACCCATAGACGATAACTGGTTGGACTACGAACTTTTAATCACAGCACTTCGAAGAAAACGCAAACACATCGCAAAAATACTTCTAAACAAGGGCTGCAGAATCCAAAAAGTTCCGAGAACTGATAATTCAGATACACCTCTGCATTATGCTGTTAAGAGTAATGATTTTGAATTCATTAGGCAGCTATTGGGTAAAGGTGCATCTATCAGCGATGTGGATGAAAACGGAGAATCACCTCTTTGTTTTGCCATGAAAAAGGGATATAATAAAATCGTTGACTTGTTACTGTCGGTAGATAGCGTCAATTGTACCAATGTACTTAATAATGACCGATTTTCACACTTACACATTGCCTGCATTAGGAACAATCCAAGGATTGTTGAAAAGTTTATCTATTCTGGTGCTAACATAAACGACCCTGTGAATGTAACCTCAAAAGAGTGGGCTGGTTATACACCTCTACATTTTGCAGTTGACAATAAAAGTGTGAGTGTGGTTGAATTGCTTTTAAGTTATGGTGCCAATATAACTGTTAAAAATGCAGACGGTATTACCCCTCTTCATTTAGCTGTACAGAAACAAAATGATACGATTATTTATTTGATTTTGTCCTCGCACAACGTTGCAATTTCCAATCCAATGGATGACTACGGATTTTCACATTTTCATATTGCGTGTATGAAAAATCATTTAAGTGCAGTGGAAAAGTTTCTACAAGCCGGCGTGAATGTTAATCATGCTGTAGGTTCAAATCAACCTAACTGGCCAGGATATACTCCTTTACATTTTGCTGTTAAAGGTAAAGTATACTTGAGTGTTTAAAGTGCTAAGCCTGAGATAAATCGTGTAAAAACAATAATATATTTATTAACAAAATTAATATAACTTTTTTAATACACCCCAGCATAAAGTTAGTACTTTAGCCCCACCGAGTCGGGAATAAGGCCCGTTACACGCTAAAAGGAACAGGGAACAGATACAGATACAGGGAACAGAATAACAGATACAAGCAACAGCTATGTACGGTTTTTTAAGACACCCTTCATAAACTTCGTACTCGACCACCGCCGAGAAGTGAAAAAAGAGCTACATATGTATTTCCTAACCTCACTCTATTTCCAGCGCCGCGCGCTGTTTGTGCCGGAGCCGAAGGCGAGGGAACATCTGCGCGCGGCGCTAAGGACTAGAGTGGGGGTAGGGAACACATATAGCTCTTTATTCCCGACTCGGCGGGGATGAAGTACTAACTTTATGCTGGGGTAACTAAAGTACTAACGTTATCTTACAATACTTACCCTAGGTGCATAATATGCTATTTTTCGGAAAAGTAATCCATAACGTCTGTAGTGCTTGATTAATTTATTTTTCCAAAGTGATGTATAATATGAATATTTAATGTATTAAAAGTTGTTTTGACCTATAGTAAATTATATAATTTTCCTGTCTAATAAATATATTATTGTTTTTTATAGGAGTCAACTCGGTCTTACTTCCTTATATAAATTAAAATTTGTTTGCTCATATTTATATGTTACTTTTATTTGCAGGTTTGTTAGTAGGCTGTGCTAACCAGATATCGTTGCTAGAATTACTACTATGTTATAAAGCTGACGTAACTTCAAAAGATGTCCAAGGACAAACACCAATACATTTAGCTTGTTTACAAAACGATAAAAGAATAGCAAAATTACTCAAAGATATTACCAACTTTATGGAGACAAATCAAGAAACCAATCAGTTGAATTTTTGTGAAAAAGTATCTCTGGCTTTACGTCAAAATGGACAAATTAAAGCTATTGAACTGCTTTTGAAGCATAAAAGTAATGTTAATGTAAAAAATATGTTTGGTGAGACTCCAATATTTTATCTTTATAAGAATGACCGTTCAAAGATTGCAGATAAGGGAAAATATGACAATGATGTACTAAAAGAAGTTATAAAAGAATTAAATATGAAACGTAAAGAGATTTTACAAATTCTTCTCAATAATAATGCAGATGTAAATGTTCACAATGACAGCGGTCAGACCATACTACATTACATTACTGGTATTAATAAAGACTATGACGACGATTTAAAAGAAGAAATAGCCGAGTTGATATTAAGCAGAAAAGCTAACGCTAATGCTAAAGATGAACATAGCTTAACTCCCCTTCATATTGCTGCTAAACATGGACATTGGAAATTAGTTGATCTACTATTAGAATACAATGCGGACGTCAATTGTACTATAGATTCAGACCAATCAACGCCCTTGCATCTTGCAACTTTGTATCAGCATATCGAGACTATAAATGTTCTACTAAAAAATAATGCTGATGTGACTATGACGAAATGTAATGGAACGAATGTACTCCATCTAATGGCATTGAAGAGCCCAAAAAGTTCGGAAGAAGAATCTTATGACAACATCATGACAAGGTTCATTGAACTTGGATGTGACATTAATGCACAGACGAAAATAAACGGAAGCACACCACTGCATTTAGCGTTTTGGGCATACAATACCACAGCCACTTGGGTTCTTTTGCAGCATTTTGCTGACATCAATGTTAAAGACTATAGTGGAGAAACACCTATATCGTTTCACGTTAATAGTACCCCATTAAGACACTCCAACATCTACTGGATGTTTAAAGACTATGTCGATATTTTGAGAGTCGCTGGATTATACGTTAGTAAAAAAATTGAGGCATGCTATACAAAATTGTACGGACGAGATCCACCAGATTCAGATGATGAATTTTTGGCTCAGTGCAGAGAAGAAATAAATACAATGAAAGGCATAAAGATTGGCACAACTTCTACGGTGTATGATATGCTTTTTAAATGCGCTGACGAGATGGAAATCTATGCGGGTAATGAATTTTTCAAAGAATTTGTAGAAAGTGAAAATTTTGTAAAAACTTTCACTATCTACGGTAACCTGATTAAGTCACAATTCAGAAAGGGTTTGGCAAGAAAAGTACTTGCAACGGAAGCAAAAGATGCTCTAGAACTTGTGAAGAACATTGGTATTCCTGATTCTTGTTCGAGAATAATTTTCCAGTACCTGGACAATATAACTTTGACTAATTTATCAAAGGCCAAGACCATCAAAGTTACCGATAAGAAAGTTAATACTCCGAACAAATCGCTTCTATAAATATAAATAATATAACTTTATTGTTCTTTCATTTATTGAACTTAGTCATAAGTTACTTATAATTAAAATAAATGTTGTACACGAAAATTAGAAGAATAAAAAGGAAATTTTTAATATATAATAAATATCAGTTTTATTCAATGCCCGACTCCGTGCTAAAAATATCCCCTACTCACCACCCGTATATTTATGACAAGTGCATGTAAAGGTCCTTTTTATTCATATAGGATGAATGGGAAGTTGAATTGTGGGTCACTCACTTATAATATTCAAAACTCAAAATTTACATAAATTTCAAAATTACAAAGCTGTATACGACGAAATCCGCGAAAAAATATACATTTTCTTCGATGCACGTGCTTTTCTCATCACTTCTCGATTAAAATAACAATGTAGAATCGGTCCGATACTCCGATAGCCCTATAGCATTGAAACAAAATTTTGCGATTCTGGAATCCCTGCAAGTGCATTTTTTCGCGGATTTCGTCATGTATATACAAAGCTCCCGGTCGGGAGCATATCGACCGTAGCTCTTGGGGATAGGGCTGCGCTATAGAGCGAAGAAGAAGACACGACGTGGAGAAAGAGAGAGAAAGGCTAGAGCAACGGCAAAGGCCGAGAGCACATAGTGTATTAACGCGAGTAGGAAGTGCGCCCTTGAATTGCGGCGTCGCGACGCTTTTGCTTGAATGCTGCTGCTTCTGCTGCTGCACATAATCAACCTTGTTCGTCTAGTCACTCGCTTTGCTGTTGTCTCTGACTTTCTTAGCGTCGTCCGGCTTCTTTTTAGAACGTCGGGGGGTAGAGTGCATGTCTCGGTCATTCGCATGTCATGAAATGTAATATGTGCATATGTATTAACGAATGTGATGACTTCTTATTGTGCGCGCGTGTTTGACGAAGCAGTTCGCTGGCATTTTGTAGGATGCTTTATATTTTATTAAAAAATATATAGATTAGAAGAGTAGGAAAGTTAATCGAAAGTTTATGGCTCGACTATTTCAAGAATCCCCAGAATGCCAAATGTATAACGTTTCCTCTACAAAACAGCGCTCAAAGAGCCTAATAATCAAATAAGCCATTGCTCGGGTAAATTGAAGAGCGCAACCAAGTAAGTCAAGATCCCCTAGAGCAAGTAAGCAAGCAAGTAGGCGACGCTCAAACAGGGGCTGCATATAAGGACGGCCACTTAGCGCCGCTTTGCGCGCGCCTAACATCATCCAGTCCACGAGGTCCTGCTAAACATATACATACACCCGCGCGTAATACCGCCAGCCCGTTCGCGCGCGTTTCCATGGCGATGAACCCCCGTCTTGCGCTTCTCTCTCTCTCTCTCTCTCTCTCTCTCTGTATATACGAGGAATTCTATGGCAAAAAGATTCCGTTAGCGGATTTGAAAATTCGAAGGTACACACATGTGACAGGAATTTTTTCCCGTTCTTCGGCTTCGATATCATGAAAATATAAGTATATTAGGCCGGCGCGAAATCGGCTTTGTGACAGTATTTATTCACCTGTAAAACTTAAAAAATGGGAAAGAAATTTTAATTTAAGCTAAAGATGATTTACTATTTGATACTAAATCTCAAATTGAAGAACTTAACGGATCGTGTATTATTAAAAATCTCCAGAAAATTTTCTTTTCCCAACAGAAGTATTTTTGTCGCAGAATTCCTCGTATACACACACACACACACATACCAAAACTCCCTCCCGCTTCTTTTCGTCTGCAACGCGAAACAGACGACTATAGCAATATCACTCTACCCCCTTTCGTGACGAGCCGAAAACCGAGAAGCAACGACGGCGTCGGTGCCACGGTGGTATATAGCTATAGTATATACATATACATATATCCACCACGTGCACGCGAGAGGTTTTCAGGGTCGACGAACCCGCTGCGATTACGCAATCTCTTTTTCTCCCCGACGGACGACGAGCTTCTAAGACGTTCTGATGTCTTAGACCGCCGGCGCTGTGCAATTATTGACATACATGCAGATTGCAGAGACGGGCTAGTCGCAGTATAGCATTGATTCAGCCCTCTCCCCTCTATGGTGGGATTAATCTTTAAAAGCGGCGTTGAGTCATACCCTATACTTGTGCATCAGATCTGAATGCATTATATATGCACGCGCGCGGTCGTGAAAAAGTTATGACTTTTGCAAGTTTTAATATGACGTAGCCTGTTATTTTCTCGTTGCATATCTAACGCTCCCCATCACTGTAATCGTCAGACGTACTATAGCGTCTGATTACGTAACTATATTTTACTTTTTTTTTGTCATTATTCTCTGTTCTGTATTATAAGAGTAGATTACGCAACAGTTCGATAAAGTCATTACGAGATGCTTGACAGGTATTTAAACAGTTTTACGTCGTGCGCACCAAATGAATCAACTCAAAATATCGATTCGAACAGAATAATGATTAATATAGTCTCATCCAGCAAAAATCTATATAATTACATCAGAAAAAGGCAATTATCCATCTATACTGTATAAATCCAATCGCTTCTTTTTTCGCGCGACGCCTCTGACACACCTTAAATATCACCTGTTCGAATAAGCGACACTTTTAACTCGGCATATGCAATATTCAGCAAAGCTGTAAAGCCGTCTGGACGAATGATTGATAATTACTCCCTCGACGTCGTTGACGCCGCGCGCATTAATATAACCACGAGGTTGAACCCTCATTTTCCGCACGACGACTACGACGAGCGGCAACCTACGTCTTTCTCATATACCTATATAAGTAGCTACAATACATGCATATAAATTCACCTGTGTATAAAACGCTGCTCGTTTTAAAATTAGCGCGTATATTAAAATGTTCTCGCGCGCGTCCATCGACGCTCGCGGTGAAAAACGAAAGGTCGAGATTAGCCGACGGCGACATCGATCAGGCCACTATGACTGAGTTTCCGTGCGGTCAATAGGAACAGTTTGCGCAGTCACTGAAAATATTTTGCTTTTTTTTTTAGAAATGACGGTATCACGGGCGGGACATAATGAGCTTTACACCTTCTTTCTCTTGGCTATTTTTATATGTATTATAACTTTTTTTTTCTACAATTTTTCGCGAAATAATATAGTAAGCGAGCTTTTGTGCGAGCACATCAGCAATAGCGTTCGATTTCCAATTGGAAAAGTGGCAGAAGGCAGGCTATTCGCAACGAGATTTCACGTGTGCGCAGAGAGCGTAGACTCGATCCTGAGAGCACGTGTGGCTTTACTCTCGGCGCCGAATCCCCGCTTGTCCGTAAATCCGAGCAAATAACATCAGAGATGATGTACATACGCGCACGGAAATGTTCGAAAATTCGATACTTTGACTGACAACTGGTAAAATTTAGTTCAGAATTAAATGTTTATAATCACATGCATTCATTAAAATTTACATGCGTGCACGTTAGAAACAAAAAATTAAAACAGCAGACCACATCAATCAAGACTCAAGGTAATTCCAGCAGAACTCATATACATGTTTCCGCAAGAACAAAAAATTAATAATCCGCAATGAAGCAAACATAAAAATTACTGCGCCATATATACAGAAAAAGTGTAATGAACTTCACGTATAACAGTCGCTCTGGAGTCCACTAGAATCACGCATATTCCTCATCGCTAGAAGAAAATAACGAAGCATAAGAAATAAGCGCAAAAGTTCAACGTAACTCCCCTGCACGCATACACACAACGATCCTTCGCAGATATAGCTCGAAATGAACGACCAAACAATCAAGATCAAGCAGCTCTCACAACATACTATACACCCTATATACTTCTCCAGCTAAAAAAAAAAGTCCCTTTAAAAATTATCAAATACAATCCAACGACAGACCGGAAACCGAAAAAAAACGTCAGCAGCAACCACGAGAGTATCCGACCTCGATTCGCGATATATATTCCGTACGATGGTAGCCACACTACATTGCACGAGGTATGTATATATATATAGAGAGAGAGAGAGAGACCGCTCGCGTTTTGCCGCAGTCACGCGACCTGTCCGACAACTCAACAGCTGTGTGGGTGCAAAAGCTTAGGTGTATACGAGGCCGGACGAATAGCCCTTATGCTGTACCTGTGGTTTTTAATGCACTTACCGCTACTGCGATCAGTGCGCACTGCATGAGAATTGCTGCTGGAGAGGGTTTATAATAGGAACTATTCGCAGAGTCGAGAGCTTGCGGTGTGGGTTGTTTGGGCGAATTAAATATACGTGCTTGACTTGATCATGAGGCGGTAGTTTGAGGTTTTTTAAATTGTCGCGAACTTTGTACTTATCTTTATCAATGTAAGAAGGCAATCTAGATTGAAAGAGACGAAGGAGTATTGATTATCGAAAGGACTATATACTTGCGTTTCATTTAAAATGAAAACTAATTATCGGATTTCCTTCCTCGCGAAAATCAATACCGATATGTAGTTGGTGAGCGCAGCTTATTGAAGAAACGTTTATTTAGTAATGAAAACTCGATCGCTTTTTTTTTGAATTTCTATATACAAGTTGTGTATTCTTCATATCTCATTAGTATGATGCGAATATATTTAAAAGAAAAATAACTCTGTTTTTAAAGAGCACTTACTGATATCAGTTAGGTATATCATTACTGTGATAGTATACTGCAGGGTTTACTCTCTAATTGGCGGTTTTGATTCCAGGTATGCAATTAGCGTAACTATATACCCACAAACTGCACCTTCATTTTTTACTTATACTATACTGAATCAATGTACCGCAACTTTATACTCTTGGTTCGAGAGAAATTTTGTATCTTTTTTATACTGATGAACTTTTTTACTGTGATATTTTCGAATTAAAAAAAGTATCTTATATGTATATTGTGAAAACGCGATGGCAGCCTTCTTGTCAGCGAGAAACTCGTCACCTATAGATAAAGCAATGAAATATTTAATCTGGTCCTCAGCTATATACGAAAATAACGAGAGCTGCAGTAACGCGAATTCCGGAAATGTATACCCTGGAATATCCAAAATCGGATCATCGTTATTCAATAACATCAAGCACATGTTACACAGTATCAAGGCAAAGCTTCGTTATATCAAACAAAGCATTTCCACTTCGTTCCCAAAAAGCTCCTGTCCATTAAAAAAAAATCCACGAGTATCCCAAAGCGATAACCAGTCTACAGCAGAAAAACTCGAACTCAATAACAAAACTCTCTCGTGTCGCAGACTTCTGCGTATACATTCACACACACACACATAGATATATAATAGTACATACCTACCGGCGACCCTTCGACGCCAGTGTGCGCACGTGCATGCGCGACGCTGAAGCTTCCGCGTACAGTGTATATATCTCTCTACAGCTGTGTACGTGTAGGCGCTTATAGGGGGAGAAGATTATATATGTATGTGTAGACGCAGGGGTTGCCAATATGGCCCGCAGAAGTCAGCCCCTCATGGCATCGCCATCTTCTGCCATTCAGCCGGCGATTTTCCGAGTGCGCTTCGATTATTGCACTTGCGCTTTGGGCGAGATTCAAGTCTTAATTCCTATAATGACGGAGGGATGATTTCCGGAGCTTTTCATTCCGATTATTATTATTGCACTTGCGGATCGTCTGGACGACGTGACGTTGTTGTACAGTATACAACGTGGATTTGTTTATATACAGCCTATGCTGTCATCGATTTTCATTTTCATCTTATACATTTTTTTCGATCTTATCTCATATATAATCTTTTTGGACTATAATATCTTCGGACGTGTATATGGACTGGATCGAGTTTGGATCGGCTACGATATAGATTAAAGGACACTCTAGGCTCGCACTACTCGCGAAAACTTTACTGAACTTCGACTACACCATAATATTATATTCCAACGAGTGATATGTAATAAACTCGCGTTGCTCACCGCACTTGAATCACTATATAATATCACTCTATATACATATACAATTATACGGACGTATTGCTTATAAGCACTGCAGCTCTCGGACGATTCTCACATTACGTAACACTCAAACGAACAATATTCGAATCGGTAAAAAGATCACTCATTGTGTGAAAAGAAGAACCGCACATGGCGAAATCTCTGCACTATACACTATGCAATTTATCAACAAACAGTACAGTACACCAAAGCTCCCATGATAGCAGTTAAATCCTTCAACAATATAAACACAGGTATATAAGGAAAAAGAAAATAGCCTCCTCCGACAGAAGCGATCGAATAAATAGAGTCGACCACGTGGTGGAATAAGGACGGACGGACGGAATTCGCGCGCGCGCGAGTTGGCGAGCGTCACGCGACTGACTGGGGGAGGCGGCTTTCTCTCTACTACTGCCGGCACCCTCCGCGTATAGTATATACCACCCCCGTTCGTTCGTTCGTTCGTTCGTTTTGCTTCGGAACGAGAGCTTGCTTCCCCTCCGCGAAAGCTAGACCCTCGTGCGGACAAGTGAAAAGCTAACCCGGAGGCTGCCGCTATATACTGATGCGGATTGTAGGCCTCTGGGGTAATGGCTTCAGATGAGTTTTTTTTTTTTACTTTGCCAGCGAGATAAGTGTGTGTGTAGCTCTGTATGCGCTAGGTTGGATATTGGCTTTGCCGAGTTTTTACCTTTGCAGGAGACCGGCTGTCTGGTTCGCGTGAGTTTCGAGGACTACTGGTGGGATCTGGATCTTTTTTTTTTTTTTTTAATAGAGAAGAAAATTTTAATTATGGAGGTAGGCGAATATTTAGTTGAGTTTTAATGGAAAATCCAGAGTGAAGTATTATGCGAGAGGTAAGAACGCTAGTATTGACACACATAGAGAGGAAGCGAAAGCTTTTATCTTTTCCGCACTGCTGATGACTGCCTTCAGAAGTAGGTACGAAAAGCTTCGTCTGCATACGTAATGGACGTGCAAATACGCCTCCTACATGATTGCGAGTATTATACATACATATAGCACACGCGGACGAGGGTTGCGGATCAAGGTTTGCCAAGATAACCGCTTTAATTTACGGCTTTCGCCAAGGAGTTAATAACGCGCAAACTGTATAATATATATAGTCGGCGGTATATAGCTGCACAGTTTACCCAACGAGAACGTGTGAATTATTGCAAAGCCGAAAAATTCTCTAATACCAATCGTCAACTTATCAAAGAACAAGAGCGCTGTATCAGCATCGAAAATCCCAAAAATATCTCTAATATTCGAGAGCGCATATGTGCATCTCTTGATGCCTCTTCCCCCTGCATGCCCCACGACCCCTATTTTCCCAGCCTCGAATTTTCCAGCGTAGCTAAAAGAATCGAGGGGGGAGAGTGTGATGCAGTCGGACGAGATAGCACACGCGTGTACGCGTTGGTAAAGTAGCTTTTTTAATTTTACGGAGCTCTATATAACCGCGGCTATGAACAAGTGAGCTCTCGAGACTCGCCTGCGCGATACTTGATGGAGGAGGCTTCTTATGTACGTCTGGATTGATGTGTAGGCACGAGTGATTGCTATCGTTTGCAAGGAGGCGAGATGGGAAATTTCGATTTTTCGTATATACCTACTTTGTGCGTTCGATTGGTATACCATACTGAAGATATCTTCAGTAGATTGTAGGATACTCGCAAAATGATTTCTACGGAGCGAAGCCTTTCGATCGTGAATCGAACAAAGGGCCGTGACAAAAGCCACATCAGCTCAAGGTACTATATATATAGAGAGAAAAGCCGAATAAATATGCGCGCAGCTTACTATACCACTACTATCGACTGGTTCCTTGCTTATACGTGCAGCAACTATATATCTGCAGCATCGACTCCCTTTCTCTCTCTCTCTCTCCCACGCTCGTAATATCCGCGCGCGCGAACCCCCGCAGAGTCACCCTTCGACGCACCGAGTGTATATACGTATATATATATACATTCCACCTTCATGTCGCGTCTGGCACAGTGCACCCCTCGCGCGCTCTCTTATTCCCTTTTTCAGTCGCTATTTTCACACTCTTCTCTCGCTGTGTCGAACGTATATGTATAGTATATAGGATCTGTATTATACTACTGCTATTCGCGTCCTTTTGTCTCTGTGTTCTTGGACTCACGCTTTTATATAGGCTGCGAGAGTCTATTGTGATATGCGGCTTGCATCTTCCTTTGCGGGCTTTGTGCGGGTGCACGCTTATGCGACGCTCTTACGTGACCGGGTACTTTGATAATTGGGTTCTGATTGACCTTTTTCTTTTTTGAGAATTTTTTTTTGAGAATAGCATCTACCTTTTGGAAGATAATATTTTGAATGACGATTGCTAAGTTGTCTTTATAAAAGAAATATAAGAAATAATTTTATTTTACAAATATTTGTAAAGTCGAAGAAAACAATTGGCTATTGTAGAAGCAATGCGCATGGTATCAAAGATTTTAAAACTATTGGAAGGGAGAATTTAAACTGATATTGGAAATTGTATAATATTTATATACATCAGTGTCAATTTCATCCTATTCTGCGTTCTTACCGTGCAAGTATACTAGGGTGTTTTTTTTTTAAGAAGCCAGAAATAGCGGTTTCGATTGGTCCGTAACAATGCATTGCCGAAGATAACGTCTGCGACAAACGCTTCGCCGCGAAACTGGAGCAAGCGCACAAAACTTCTGCCTTAGCTGGTCTAATATGAGAGCTAGGCGAATCGCTTCTGGAGTTTGGTTGCTTTGTGGCTAGATATACAACTATAGAGATCACTCCGTTATTCAATTATTTGAGAACTATTGCAATCGAATTGCGTGAGTATCAAATACGTGTTTGAAATAAGAATACGATAAGAGCAAGTATATAAATAATTTCTTACTTTTGCAAAAAAAATATGTGATTTATATAATTTAACTTTTAATTCAATTTTGCAAACAACGTTCGCTTCTTTCGTATAAGAATATTTTATGGCAAATCACTTAAATTCAAATCCAAAACGCCAGCAGCTCCACCTTACGTTGAAAATCGACACTTTTTAGACTGTTTGATCCGTTATTATCTGCAGAGCGCGGCCGAAACTCTACTTTGCCGACCCCATTCCTCATTCATCACTTGTATTGATTCTAGAATTTTCACGACTAACGCATTTTATTTAATCTTATACTCATACTTATATACTTATTAATTTGAGTCTATCTTATAGAAACATGTATCCTAGCTGCAATATAATTTTTCAAGCATAAATTTCAGGCTGAAAATCTAAGAGTAGTAACTTATTTGAAAACACTATTTATTATTTTCTCATCTACGAATCCTAACCTTAAAAACGAATAAAAAATAATTATTCAATTTACTTATTTTTGCGAGTTTCCCGACAATAGATACTATCACAACAACAAATATAACACTGAGTAATTCTTAGGCAGCTAAGTCAATAAATTGTACTAATTAATTTATTAATTAATTTGTCTTTCGACCCATAAATGAGGTTTACATAAATTTCTTAAATTATATCATCCTTCATCACACGTACGCATACTATACCTAGACACCAGTCTTTACTTTACATTATCGTTTTTAGCTAATACAGTAAATTATTAAAATACATTTTTAAGTTGTGAAATTATCATAATGAAATAGTTTATTTAGACGCAAAAAAAGGAATTATTCCAACGCTTAAATATTTGGTGGCCCTGAAAAGGGCCGATTGTTTTTTAAATTGTCAATGAAAGGGTTAAATTTAACCGCCGAATCCGTAAAGGGTACGGCCTTGTCTCTTGAGAGCGTAGACAACGTCCATGGCGGTGACAGTCTTCCTCTTGGCGTGCTCGGTGTAGGTCACGGCGTCGCGGATGACGT
>UCOJ01001247.1:0-37209 GCA_900474305.1 Cecidostiba fungosa | reverse complement strand
GATTTCAAAATCGCTTATGTCGGCAGATGGATACGTCGCAGGACGTAACATATGTATACTTTCATCTTCATTTTTTTTATTATAATATTAGTTACACGTTTAGGCTTTTTGATAATATTAGTCTTTGATATAACATCAGCAAACGATTATTAGTATATTATTCTTTAAAAAGTATTTATATCATCGTATAAAGTATATTTTAATATATCGTTATATAATATTCATTATATTATAAATACAGGTTTAATAATGAAATATTATGGTAACGAATTCTGTATTGTGCGAGCGAAGCGAGCGTTTTGGCTAATAGTTTTAATTAAAACCTATTTCGATATGCAGTATTTTAGGTTAGGAGATTAGGATTAAGCACACGTATATTGATTTACTTATATACCATATAAAAAGTATGTACTTGATAATTGATTCTTCCACAAAATAGGTACATGAATTGCTTTATTAAATTTGGTTTGAATAATTTTTTGTTGTTAACGAGGGTTTAACTAGTTCTTAAGGTGAAACCATCGCCAGGTATCGGGATTCCTAGCTAATGCCTTAAAGATTTTTGAACAAATCGACATAAAATTCGTTAATGATTCGTTATGAACTCGTTAACGTTTCTACAATTTTTCTAGTTCAATACAACATATTTATTTAGATTTTGAAAATATATCGTACTATTTAAATATACGTGCGTAAATTTTACACATTTATGTGATACCGACTCCTGCTCCCCGATCACACGCTATGCTAATATTTGATGCACTTATTACACAGAATACTATTGTATTTAAGTGGTCGTATATTGTAAAGTTCAAAATATAACTATAAGCTTTTAATAGTAAGGGAATATCCCTAATCAAAAATGTCGAGCTCGAATGGACGTGTCGCACTGAAATTTTTATTAAACTATGTATATTAAAAATCGCTTTTAGGACATTGAGAATGCACATTTAGAATGCATAGAATTCGAGATACAGATCAAAAACCATTTTTAGCGATTTTTGAAAGTGGTCTTAGCGTATATATTCGGAATTAGGCTCAAAATAGATAGGGCACAACGTGGTGATAAGGCAAGATCCCATAAAAATGATTAGCCTGATTATTAAAAGTAACTTCGAGATAATCGTGTGAAACCATTTTTTTTTAAAGCGTAAAAATCAAGCATAAAGTACTCGTATTTAAAACGACATAGAAGATTGGGCTAAACAAAAGGATGTTTTTTAGTTTGTGTAAGTGGATACTTCTCCTAAAATTTCAGCTCGATCGGTCGAAAATTGCATGAGCTATCGCACGTTACACATTTTTCGCTACCGAAAAAAAATGCTTGTCCCATTACATTATAGAAAAAATAAAATGTATGAGATTTGGTGGATTAAAGTGCTCTGCATAAAAGCTGAGATATTAGCGTATACGAACACACACACACATACACACACACACACACAAAGCTCACAAACACACCACGCTCACACTCTGACTCATCCATACTGACATTTTTTAAAGACACTCGTTTCGATCTCCATGCAAACATCTCCAAACACGTTTCTACAAAGTTTGAAAATTTTACTATTACAAAGTTTCCTCTAGGAGGAAGCAATATAGTTAGTAAGTATTTAAATTGAAACTCATGAACCGAAACCTTGTAATCAAAATAGTATTTTTACTGCACACAAATAATACTTAGACTCTGTTTTTTTCTGTTTTGTAGCAACTAATAGTTAAAAAGTGCCTAGTTCCCGTGTCAAAATAGTCACATTATAGCTATGTAAATAAATGTGTAAAAAAAGCGAAAGAGTGTATGCGTTACAACAAATTTTGTGTACGCCAAGGACTAATAAACGATTTTTTTACCTCGTATGGTTACTCGTCTTCTCTAATTCAGTAGCTATTGCTAGTTCGCCTTCGATTCGTACTACAAACTCCAACTCGGTCTGAAATAGTCGACTTATAACTCTTTTGGTACATAATAGAGTATTAGACAACCTTTGGTGTAATATTTTTGACTTTAAAAGATACAACATTTGACTACCTTAGTTATTTAACATACATATTCCGGCTAATTGACGCACGCGCCACTTCATTCTAAAATTTGCTTTCAGCTATAATAAATATTCCTAAAATTTATTCAATGGACATGTGTTATGATATTGTGTCTTTATCTTAATACTGATACAAGTGTTGGATTACATTTCGAACAATTTCTATGAAAAACAGTAGATGATCGAGTTTAATTCAAAGACATTTCCTGTTTTTGTTTTTTTTTTGTAATCTTATCTTATATTATGTTTATCGGTTTATCTTTTCCGGCTCTAATGTGAAAAAAGTAAACCTGGGCCTACAAACGATTTGACCTAAAAAATTAAAGAAAATAAAAATTTAATTTTTCTTTATACATTAAAGAAATCTTATATACATATTATTGTTGCACGTTCTTCGATGATGAGAGCTTCTACACAATAGGCAAGGTTGTTATGATACGGCTATCCTAAGAATCAGGATTACTTCAAGACCGACGTCGAGCCCAACTACTTCTAAGAATATCTGTATGTTATCTGTTATTTAATATTCAATAACTTAAACTTTTATAATAACAGATAACAAAATACATATGACCTATCTTTGATGTTATTATCCGCCTGGTACTTTCATTAATTGTCACAAAAATGTTCGATTTTAATGTACCAGCGTGGAAAATAAGAGGTGTATGGTACATGATTTTGAGAAAGTTTATTTTTGAATTGCAGTAATTATAACAATACAACTACAGCGGAGGTCCCGCTTTTGTCGTAGGATTAGATTCAAGGGACATACATATATGGCTTCTCCCACTCTCTCATTGCCGTTCACACAGCACATACACACTTATACCCGATCAAATCAGAGGGATGACTGAGGCACATGGGTTCTTATTGTGTATTATTTTTTTTAACTTTAAACGGGTGGCTCAACTTATAAAAAGAACGAGAAATTTGCTGTATGGTCGTGCCAAGGGAATACGAAATGTGTTACTCTTCGCGGCGAGGAGAGCGTGAAATATGCTATTCTTCGCAGCAATTTCAGATTTACTTTTCGCGGTAATTTTGCTGGCCTTCGTAGGCAGCGACGAAACAGTATAAATTTGTTGATCATTATAATGTATATGAATTTACAGCGTCTGAATGATTATGAAGTATGTACATTTGACAGGTAAATAAACCTTCTGACCGTTTGTAGGCACATCTGCGATGTAAACAATTTTATTAATTACGAATACACTATCAAATTATTGAGGAAATGGTGTGATGATTGAAAATCGTTTAGTTAACAATAGTATATCGATGTATGATTATATGGTGCTTATTCGATATTCAATCTAAATACATTTTTAATCTTTAAACCAAAACTTACTGTAATTACAGGCTTGGTGCTATTTTTCATAGCAAATTCAATGCTTAAACTTATAGAGATAGAATATTATCCACCGCGACAGAATTGATATATCTCGAATGCGACCATCAGTCAAAATCTTTTTCCTGCGACAAATCTCCTGCATGCAGCTAAGACCGACCAATTCCCGAAACTTTTATATCTTATGTATTCGTCGTTGCCATTTTTACGAATTACATCCGCAATGCTATTATACGAATACAGTTCATTAATTATTAAATCTTCAAAATTTATTTCAGTTTTTCTAAGATATAAAATTATAATTTTGTGTCACTAATACCCTCTGGGGGATGCGACTTTAAATAAATAAATGAAAAAAAAATATATATGTATATTATAATTTTATGTATTGTCGTTTGATATTTATATTATATTAAAATAGGGCTGATGGACAGGAAATAAATTGGAGTGCATTTTATAGAAGACTTGTGCGATTTATTATCTAATATCAATATATATTTTTCTAGAGACAGTCGAGAAGTTACTCGACAGTTACATTATAAAATAACTTCGCGGTGGTTCCAATATACGACTGCAAAAGCGCAAAAAATTTAAACAATATAACTAAAATTATTAATTAAAAGTCTTTCGTCTCTTCATCACGCCTCCTCAGTTAAAAATTTGGTAAGTAGTTTTACAAGAAAATCATAAGGAACCACTAAGTTTACGTGTTATACAAAGTTAAAAGAATAAACTGTACATTTAAAATTAATCTCTCTTCAATCCAACTGCATCGATGAATTCATTTATAATTCCGTACTGCTGCTGGTCGTTAAAACATGTATCAACAAACGGTGTCTTCGACTTCGCTCTCATCGTCTGCTGCGGCTGTCGAAGCGTTCGGGTTTTTATTTTCCGTGGCGGCGTTTTACTGACGCCTCCAAAAGTTTCGTTTTCACCAAGTCAGCAGTGACATTATTTCCGTGTTCTGAACTGAGCGACTCTATTGTTGTCAGTGTCTCAGACGATTTGGGTAACCCAGCGAGTAATAGGTATCCCATTAGATCTTGTGATATTTCAATTCCAATTGAATTTAATTTCTCAGTTATGCTGACGACTCGTTCTATGTAGTCCTCCATGGACACACACTTCTCTAGCTTCGTTTGAGTGAGATTTCGGAGCACAGTGACCTTGCGAACAAGGTCACGAGCGTTGTCATAAATTTGGAAGAGTGTCTCCCAAACTTCCTTCGCGGTCTTCTGGTTCTCTATGAGGGTACGAATACTTGGCTCGACGGCCGTAACTATGAGCTCGCGTGCTTCTGCGTTTCTATTTGCGTCCGTGGATATCACTCCGTTTTCTGGTGCCTCGATGATGTCCAAAAGGTTTCTATCCCGCAGGTGTTCCCTCATTGTAGCTGCCCATTCTTTATAATTTCGTTTACCGACAAGTTTATCTACAGGTAGAAAGAAATATCTGTTAGCTTCCATTTTGTGGCTCTCGCGCAACTGCTCCAAAATTGCCAGTCACTCTGTAACGACGCACTCACACACTTTCAGCGAAACTTTTAGCCAGAACTTTTTCGATGCACTCTGGGCTTCTGACTTTGTGTATTATATCAAAAAGGCTGGGCAGGAAATAAATTTGAGTGCGGGTTTATAGAAAACTTGCAATTTATTAACTACAATATTGTCGGTGTATATCACGTACGTAGTTGTATAAAGAGAGGCGAGGAACACTTTGCGTAGTATCGCGAGTAAGGTGGAAACACAAGTGAACAGGTAGTTCGTCAGAAATGAATTCGACGCTTAGATAGGTACTGTAAGTACTCGACACTTAAATTAGGGCGCTTTTACATGGTTGCGGGAAATTTGAATCTAAAAATAATAGACATAATACACTTTGTGTGGGATAAATTTGTGGGACTATATTTTATTTGATGGGTATGAAAACAATTAAGATCTGATTACTTAATTATAAGTTTAATGATAACCATCTTTAAGCATCAATTTATTTCAAATTTAGTTTATTCAAAATACCCTGTGTTACCTCGTCTCTACCACACCGTACACTTCTTGACGGGGTTCATGTTAGAGCCTAGAGGACAATTGAAGTCTTTCGCGAATTCTGGATTGTTCGACATCGGTCCCTTGACTCTAAACTCGCCCGGGCTGTGGACACCGGTGATAATACGAGACTTCAATGCCTCAGGGCGAAATTTGCTGCAATAGACGTTAGCAGCGTTGATCCAGAACATCTGTTGCGACGTGTAGTGAAGACCAGGAAGTCGTGGTTCAACGCCGTTCTTTTTCTCCCATTCCTGGTAGGCGAAGTAGGACTCCTTCATGCCTCCGTTGTCGGCGATGTTCTCTCCTTGGGTGTTGATACCGTTGAGCTGCAAGTCGTTTATAGATTATGCATTATTTCGTTAATAAATAAAATATAGGTATACTCGACAAAATATTGCAGCAAGTCTTACTTTCAAGCCAACTTCCTCAACGGTGTAGTTGCTGTACTGGTCGATGATGCATTTTGCTCTCTCCAAGTACTTTTCCTTCGTTTCCTTTTCCCACCAGTCGACGAGGTTTCCATCCTTGGAGAATTGCGAACCCTGATCATCAAAACCATGGGTGATTTCGTGTCCCATCACTGACCCAATGGCACCGTAGTTCAAGAACTTTGGCTTGTTTTTGTCGAAGAAAACGCCTTGCAAAATTCCAGCTGGGAACTCTGAAAAGACGAAGAAAAACCGGTCAGTTAATTATTGCGTCGCGTCGAGTGGAAAAGAAGACACTCACGAATGCTGTTCTCGTCCGGTTCGTAGAAGGCATTTACGATCGCTGATCTGCCGTGACTAATCCAGTCGGTCTTGTCAACTGGTTTCCTCAATTTACTGAGCGAGTATTCTTTCTGGAACAAGTTGAAGTTCAATTTGGTCTTCAAGTAACTCGTATCCACAACTTCGAAATCCTTGTAGAAATCGTCAAGTTTTTGATCGTTGAAGAATTCATCGGGGTACGCTATGTAAGCTGCGATCCAGTCAACCTTTTCCAAAGCCGCCTTTCTCGTTTTCTCATCCATCCAATCGATCTGTAACGTCAATTACGAGGTTAATTTCGTGACACCTTCATTAGTATAGGGCGTGTACTGAAAATTCCTAATAACATTCAATCGACTATTCTACCTCACCTGTCTCAAGATGCTTTTGAAGCTCTGCTGAATGTTCTTTATCATTTCTTCGGCGTTTTGCTTAGCTTCCTTGTCGAAGTACTTCCTCACGTAAAGTGCACTGGCACTGACGTACAAATTGCTGGTGATGTCACTGAGGCAACTCCTCCATCTCTCGCCCTTCTCCTTCTTACCGGTGAGAACCGCTTCGTACTTGGTTTGAATAGCTTGTACCTCGTCACCCAAGAAGCTGGCGGAATTCATGCTGACCCTCCACAAGAGGTAGTTGGCCAGAACTCGTTTGGGAGTGGTCTGAATGAGTTTTTCGAAATCGACCAAGAAACTCGGTACTGCGATTATCACTACCTCGTCATCGGTAACGGAAGTATGGGGTTTTAAAATCTCGTTCAAGTATTTGGTCCAAGGAATACTGTCGTACTTTGATTGCACTTGCTTGATGGACATTGGATTGTACAGCAGCTCGGCATCTCGTCGCTTCTCCAGAGGCAAAGAAATCTGGAGAAATTGTTTTGATATGTATGTCAATATAATTAGGTGTATAATAAACTATATACGCGATATTCGTACTGTATCAATATCGACCTTACTTTAGCTAATTTAATTTCAAACTCGAGTGATTCCTTCAGTTCTTTCTCCGCTCGCTTGATGTCGGCCCCAAATAAGGTGGCAAAATCCACCATGTATTCGTAGTAAGCTTTGACATTTTTGTCTTCCAAACCTTTCGTCAAAAATTCTTGAGAAAGTCCGAGAGATGTTTGATCCAACTGAAAACGCAAGGTTTCTTATTCGTATTTTATAAGATATAGGATAATATACGCCATTAAAGTTATTGTAATTATTACGCTCAAATTATGTATAAATAAGTAGATTATCAATTTATTTTATAAATAAAAGTTGACTATATACTACTGCTCTTATAAAAATAAAAACAAATGTACGCCTTATATTATTGATAATATTGAAAAAAAATATACGGTTTATTTCGAAAGGCGATAAGTTAAATATTTACAAGTCATGTATGTCTCAGTACTCAAGATCTCGATTGATTACTTCTGATATCAATTAATTAATCAATATATAATATATATATAGATAACACATTTTCCTGGATTGATAATTTTGATGATAAATATTATATTATTAAACAAACGACAAAAATAAGTGAAGGACTATCAGACATGTAAAAAGTTATAGAATAATTTAAAATTACTTACTGTAATTACGCGCTTCGTATTATTTTTCATGTCGACATCAATGCTTAAACTTATCAAATAGTTCGTCGAATATCCATTACGACGGAATTCATATATCGATTGCAACCAGTCAAAATCTTTTTCCTGCCATGAATCGCCAGCTAAAACTGGCCAATTTCCGAAACTTTTGACGTATCTCAAGTATTCGTCATTGCCATTTTTATTGATTTCATCTGTAATTATTACAAATAAAATAAATAAATTTTTTTAAATTTATATTAATTTTTAACGTTATATATTGTATATCATAATTAAAAAAAATGATAGTAATATAATGGTTAAAGAGAAATGTTATTATTCAAAATAGAAAATACCTTTATTCATGCAAGTTCTGAAGTAAGATTGCAACAGTTTAAAAGACCTAGGGTCAGTGTCCTTGATACCATCCTCGATGCTGCTGCGCAACTGGTTTTGAAGCTTTTGATCAAGATTCTTGAACATATCGACTTGACTTTTATCGTCAGGAATATACGAGTTTTTTATGAAGCTGCCGCAAGCAAATCTGTAGAAGTCGTCGCAAGGTTTAACGGACGCATCCATGTTCTCCAGAATTGATGTGGCTATATATTTTCGATAAAAATTTACCGTTAAATTACTTTAAAAATATTTCATGAGACGTGAGCAATACTGCAAGTACCTGCCGAAATACAGCTTGGCGTTTCGCAGATTGTTTTTGAAGGTTCCGTTCCTTTAATTGATACATTTTTTTCCAAGCGCCTTCCTTCAGAAGGACCAATTATTTGGGAAGTGGCGGCACATACCACAAAGAGGATACTCCATTTTATAGAGAACCCCATTCTATTTTATGAAAATAGAGATTAATTAAACATTATGTGAGTGTATTATTTATGTAACCGTTTGTATAATTTTTATATCAACGAGTTGGAGCCAACGTTTTTTATTTATCATTCATTAAAAGTTGAAATAAAAGTGAAAATTTGTCTCCTTATATACATATACAATATAAGTATAGCAATTTTTAATATAATTTGATAAAGATTTTTCTGTTTAAACAATTGAAATTACTTGAATGAATCAGTTCAAAATAATTACTTCTCTATTATTTTAAAGTATTTTTAGAACAATAATCTTCTCCGCTATGAATTTAAGAATGCCTCTGTTATGTATGAAATGTGCAATTTTCTCTGTCGTAAACATACTTAGATGTTTTCAGTAAAAAATGTTTTTATTGCAACCTTAAATTTATTTGACATTTGTATAACCTTGTTCTAGTTTTTCACGTTTTTCTTTGAAAAAATTATATTTAAAAAATTGTTTCCATATATAAACGTTGTTTTATATTCATACTATAAATAATAATATTTATATCCGTTAAATAAGCCGTACAGAAAAACGATCACGCTTATTCCAAAATTGTGTATGTAATCACGCTTATTCCAAAGTTGTTATTTGTTATTCTGAAATTATTAGCTCTGTGTCTGTTTACGCAGAACATCAAACTCTATAATAGAATTGAACTACTTCTTCGAGGAAGAATTCTACATATCAAAACCAATGTACACTTTTGTCATAATATTATTATATACCAAAATTTGTGATCCTTATTTGTTTATTTGTTTGTTTGAAAAATTATATGCAATGATATTGATACATTCAGTATTAACACTTTTTCGTTTGAAGATAATATTAGAAATTTTTTGAGTTTTGAACAGAATTATTCTAAAACAATAGGAAAATTATTATAAAATTGTTATCATGTATTAATACGTTATTTTTGTAAAATATAATTTGCAAATAAATTAATAAATAGCTTCAACAAAATTATATAAACTTTACCTGAAGAACGGGAACTTGCGTCTATAAATGACTAACCGAGAAGCGTCCGCCTTGTAGAAGGTCTGCGCTGCATCTGAATCGAACAGAAAAGCTACTTACTGTATAATCATTACTTTCTTGTTGTTACACTTGAAACTTGTTTCATCTCCTTCTCCGATCTTTTTTCCCCACTCTGAAATCGTAAAAATCGCAGACATATCTATATATGCATTCAACGTAAGGTACTTCACGTAAATTCCCGTACTCTTATAGATATGTTTGATATTATATTTGAGATTATTAAGCTTATGATAATATTTTTAATCATCAAAATAATCTTATAATCTTGCAGTGATTAAAACAAATTCATTTATGTAGATGAGGAATTCTTCGAAAAAAAACGAGATCTTGCAGGGTAAAACTGAGGCAAAAAAAGTTGGGGCACGTGCCTGGAACAATTTTTTTCTTGTTCTATATGAGCAGTTCTATACGTAAGAAATCTACTAACTCATTTCAGAAACAAACAATAATTTTTTAGGGGGCCTACCGAACCAGGTTTCTTCGATCCATTAAAACGTTCTAAATACGAGCAAAATAGTGTACCAACGCGAAAGACTGTCACAGAAATTTGTCAGCCAGTTTCAGTTCTCTTATATAAAAATCTCGACTTTTTTACGAACTCCAGCGATTTTTTCCTTTTTTAACGCATCAGGGCTCTAATTAAAGATCGTTTCTTCTACTTTTCTTTAAAAAGTTTACATTAACATTTTGTTTGTTATACATGCGGCAATCAAAAAGGTAAAAAAGGCTTAATCGATAATTATGATACATACATACATATAAACAAAATGTTAATGTAAATTTTTAAAAGGAAAGTATTAGAAGAAAAGAGCTTTAATTTGAAGCCTGGTGCGTTAAAAATGACCGCTCGGATGTAAAATTATAAGGATTTTAAAAAAGGGAAAAATCGCTGCGTTTCCTCCCCAAGGCCATTTTTAACCCACTAAGGCTTAAATTGAAGCTCTTTTCCCGTACTTTCATCCTATTATTATGGATTTTCCGTTAGCGTCCTCAGACATCTATTTACAAAATGGCTGCTTGTCATTAGTTTTCCCATGTTATGGAGCTTCAATTCCCATAAAAAACTTCCTCAAATATATGTGCCACCTCTTTCGTGTTCATACACTATGTTTCTCGTGTTCATCAGAACGGTATAAAGAACCGAAAAAATATAGTCCGCTAGGTGTACCCTCTAAAAAATTATGTTTTGTTTCTTAACCTACAAGTTAGTGGATTTCTTACGTAGAAATGTTCACTATAACACTATGGTCTACTAATCCTAAGGTCTTGAGCTTGAACACAGTGTTCGGCAATTTTTTTTCTAATCGGGAATAAATATAAAAAGGGGAAAAAAGTAAACTTCGTCGGAAATAAATAATTACCAATAGTGGAATAATAATAAATAACCTCACTTACCACTATCAATTTTTGGAAAAAGAATATTAAATATAAATGAATAATAATAATTAATAATATTTGATAAATTACAACAAAAAACAATTGATTTAAAGAATATTGAAAGAAAACAAATAATGGCAAATATAATGGACAAATAAATTTGTCCGAATCTGGACTACCAGTACTATTATTATTTGCTATTATCTGGTATTATCTATATATCGTTTGTTATTTTTCATTCCATTATATTATTCATTATCGCTTATTGCTGTTTATTAATATCTTTCGTTATTTTTAATTTTTTATTATTTCTTGCAATTTAAAAATACTTCCACCAGGGTATCCGAATAAAATTCTCCGCGAAGAAGATAATGTTCATATATTATTAAAATATTAATCATTATAAAAATCCTATATATTACTGTGGCCACTTGTATAAATTGACTGCAAGTGTCTTCACGGCAGTCCAAACAGTTATGTATTCTATTTAAATGACGTCTTCTATACGGAATATGTATTTAATCCCTAATATATCTATACCCACTTGTTCTGGAACCGCGGAAAACAGTATTGTCGTTTAAAAAACTGCAACTGTTTCTCAAATTTTCAGCCGACGCTGAATATAAATATTTCCATATCCATTACCATATAATCAATCAGACTATAGCAAATAAATATTAGACAACCAGATGGTGTAACACATATATTTATGTTCTCCGCAATCAAGTATACGAAAAATATTTGGAAATTAAGTCAAACGTAATAAAACTCATTTACGTAAGATAACAATTCCATTTCAAATTATACTAGACTTTGCTGCCTACTTAAAATTTCTGATTATTAAGTAGCTCGATTATTATTTTGAATGACAAGGCTTAAAATGTAATCAGTGCTTATAAGTCACGTTAGGAAATATTGAATTGCAATTTTAGAAAAATCGTTATAAAATAAAAACGAATCATATATAATACTATTTTTTTAGTTTTACATTTTTATTAAAAAAATAATCACTCCAATCACGTGAAATTTTAATAGTATAAAATCCTGATAATATATTGCTATTTTACAATAGTTATTATCATGATGTTTTTTTAAGTTTACAGTTTAGTTATAAAGATATAATTTTTTTAAGATAACGTATTTTTGTAAATGATGAGGCTAAGTGGAAAGAAATGCTAAGTCGGAAAGCGCTTCAGGAAGATGCTAATTCGGAACGCGCGGGTTCAAGAAAATGACAACTCAGTGCTCCTCAGAGTTTATAATATATCTTTTATATATAAATTGTTTCTCTAAAATTCTGAAAAAAATCAGAAATCTTTTAAAACGTTTGCAGAGTTAGCACCTTCTTGAATCGCTTTCCGAGTTAGTATCTTCTTCCGGTCAGTCATCGAAATAAGAAAATATCTGCAGCTATACCTAAATAAAAATTGGTCGTTCGAAAATCTAGCTATTCTTATGCTATTTCAAATGCAATTTGTCCGATTGCATAATATCTCAATAATATCTACAAGAAAAATGCCAAAATCAGTTTTTCAAAAATCGAAAATAAACCCACCATAAAACAAATCGATAAATAAAAAAAGAATTCTTTTCGCGAATTCGAAATGGAAAAACAAAAATATTGGTTGAACTGCAGTGATATCACACACACAGTCGTATAATTTCTCCAAACATGATTCTAATGTGTTTCTACTGAAAATTTCACTTTTATGTGAAGATATTTGAGTCTTTACTATATAGTCTTAGGTTAGTTCACTCAAACATTGACACTAACAATTTTAAGAAAAATCATTTCGAAGATTCATCAATGTATATTATCTACACCCCTGGTAGAAAAGTTAGCTAATTTGTAACGAAATTAGCTAACTTTTCTACCAGGGACTGTAATGCATGCTCACCACTTCAACTAATCACAAGAAAGTTAACAATAGCTGAAATATTGCAAAACTTTTAGGAACAAATACACTTTTAGGAATAATATCTAAGTACTGGCAATAAAATTCGAAAAACGACCGAAATCGACTTAGGTTATTCTTCGAGCGAACGGCTCATATATTTTATAATTTTGTTTTTATCATATTAACTAATCTGTTTATTACACGTATGCTGACATAATTTTTATGAGTAATAAGTTTAAGCCGGAAGTTTCCTTAAATTTAAACAAATTCCAGCTTTTGACTGAGTTAAAACATTCATTTGATCTAGTTGGACGTCAGTTTCCTTACAAGTTGTCAGTTCGTATCTCGAAACGAAGTTCAATATACCGAGCTTCGTTTGAATATATCCTAATCGAGTGCCTGCAACATAAATTGAAATCAATATTCCAAAGCTATATTATATTAATAAATTGAAATAAATATTCAAAGCTTTTGCAACATTTTATAGTGTTAATACAACGTACATAATCGAATGTGCAAACAAATGCACTAATCTATTTTGTTCGATAAATCGATCTATATATAGAATATCATGTAAAAACCCGCGGCTAATCTCAGAAGTATGAACTCATTTCCACGAAAAATAATACAATCTATCAAGTGATAGAGATAAGTCAGTGTATAGATTTGTGCAAATGTTTGGAACGTATAGGATGTTTAAACTAAAATACATTAAATAGTCTGCATCTGCACAATGCACTCGCAGTGTCATTTCCGAAAAGATATTATATATACCTATGCAACTGCGTGGTCCTTCGCCAAATGGAAAGTATGTGAACGGAGTTACATTCATCTTGTTCTCCTCTGAAAATCGTTCAGGAATGAATTTTTCTGGATTTGGAAAATAGTCAGGATCTAGATGCAGGGTTCTCATTGGTAAAATTACTGGAACGCCCTTCTCGACAGTTATATTCGTTCCAGGGAATGTGTAGTCCGTTTCTGGTACTCGATCGAGCCAAGGAAGAACAGGATACAATCTCAATGCCTCAAGGGTGACCATATTCAGATAAGGAAGCGTTGTCAACTAATAAAATCAGAATGAGTATTTTGGATTAAAAGAAATTTTTGAAATTAAAATTTTGAAACATAAAAATGATCAAAATATATGTATATATGCTAACCATGTCATAAGATACTTTTCCTCCAGACGTTTCCAGAGCGTTTGCAATCTCATTTCTCAATTTTGTTTGCGTCTCGGGATTCCTCGCCAGTTCGTACAAAGCAAAAGACATCGTCGTCGACGACGTCTCAAAGCCCCCGGTGAAAAATACTGCTGCTTGAGCGACCAAGGCATCGCCTTCCAATTCTAAACGAAATATATAAAGCCACGATTTAATTGTTGAAAAGAAATTCGTTAAAAAGGTTGCAGACCAAATTGTTTTCGAATGCTTAGAAGCTTTCAATTTACAAAATGATTGTAATTTTAGTCTTTCAGTAATTTTCTAGCTTTTCAATTAAATGAGTACAGCTTACTAAACGAATACTGTGAATCACTAACACGATTCCATGTCCTCGTGTCTTTTTATAGCTTGCCTTCTTCGTTTCCAGAGCATCAAATGAGGATTTGTTCAAAACTGATTGTAAAAATTGAAATCAAAATTATACTCACTGTACTCATCGTTAGTGTCGTTCTCTTGTTTATTCTTGATTTCGATCAGCATCTCCAACAAGTCTGGCCTTTTGATACCGGACTCGATACGTTTGTCGATTACGTGCCAAAACGTTTTGCGCAAAAATTCAGATCCTTTTTCGTCGAAGAACTTGGCGTTGGTGTAGGGCCGGAGCGAAGGTATGAAGAAGATTGCCAGCAATTGCAGGTATCGCTTGAAACTGCTTCTGAACATTTCTCGGCCGTTTTTACGAAACTCGGCCTCCGGATCTTTCAGAGAATTGAACTGCATACCAAATGCCGTTGTGCCGATCAGATCGGTTGTGAATTTCGCGCAGATTTCCTTGATCTCGATGGGCTTTCCAACTTTTTCTGTACAACCAAATTGTAGGTATATTATATTTGTGCGAGTCGTTTACACGTTATGTCACGAGATGTCTCAATAATGATATCATAGTCTATCGCAAGTAACGATCGATACAGAAAAAAAACAATGTTTCTTTAAATTTTCAAAAAGTCCGAGCCTGAAAAATTGATTGTCATAATATTGTAATATGAATATGTACTATTGTGAAAAACTAAAAAAAAGTATTAAGTTTTGGAAAAAGAAGAAAAATTAATTTACAGAATATTTACACATCATTTCACATTATTTCACATAAGTGCACATTTTTAAAAACAATTTGTACGATTTTTCACGATTCCTCACACTTATTGTTTATTTCTGTGATTTAAAATTCGATGAGATATTTACAAATTTTTTCTCACTTTTTCAAATTTTCTCACACTTTTGAATACTATCACAAATAATTAAAACCTATTGACTACATTTTGAAAATAAAAATTGTATTTAAAATGAATAATGTCAGTTATTATTGATACACCGTACACTTTACATTTTGAATTCTAAGCTAAATGTGTAAAATTGTTTAGAAGTAATTCTTGTTTGTAAAAAAATAATATATTTGTATGCAAAATTTATAAAAAAGGATTCCAATTTTTTCCAAGAGTAATATGCATGTAAAACGTGAAATAATGTGTACAATTGTGAGGAAATGTGCATAAATAATGTTACAATGAAAAAGTACTTTGTTGTTTTGGTTGAAAACGTAAATGTGTAAAAATGTGAAAAACTGAAAAAAATGTCAAAAATTAGGACAATTGTTAGCGATGTTTCAGATGTAGGAATAAAATTTTGATTTTTTTATATTACATCACATTTCTTCACAGTTTTTCACATTTGTCATTTCCACTAACTAGGGTAACTTAAAAAATGTGAGCGTTTAGGCAAAAATAATCTTACACCTAACATCCAAGATAAGAACTCGATACCGATAAACGATTCTTCAATAAGGAAATACCGAACAAAATCATAAACAAAACACTCTACTTTAGAAACAAAATAGATAGTATTCTTTACTAATACTGTACCGTCGATATCCAACTTGTCAAGATGAACTTGGAGGTCATCGCAGATCTCCATCATAAGATCGTACATCTTCTTCAATTTTCCCGAAGTAAAAATCGGTGCCAGCTTCAACCTGATATACTTCCAGGGCGGATTATTCGCAAGGAAGAGATTAGTACTGCTCATGACGTCGGTGTGCTTGCCGCACAAAACCTTGTTGGAAAAGTTACTGAAGTCCTTGATGAAGACGCTCTTGATCAGTTCCGGATCGCGAACAATGAGGTACGGCTTGTCGAAGACGTAAAGTCCGACGACCTTTTCTCCCGCGCCCTTCTGATACGTCTCGCGAATCAACGTGTCCGGAGTTTTTCTCGCGAAGATACAGGGCGCAACGTTGCCGAAGAAAAACGTCGGTTTCACATCCTTCACACCTCGCTTTCTCCAGTAGTTGGAATTTCTCGTGATGTACAGGTAGATGCCCAGCACCAGAGCGGATATGAAAATCACGGCGTCCAGGCTCCATTCCGACGTTATCAGGGCCATCGTGTAGAAAATAGCTTACTGATTTTTTTTGTGATCGGTTTGCTACATAATAATCGGTCAGAACGGCTGCAGCATCTGCGACGGTCGGTAGCGTACTGACTGCTTCTACGCAATTCCGCAGTGATATCAGCCTGTGCACGTCGTGATTTTATAGAACATAGGTAGTCAGTGAATTGGCACTTCTTATTGCGTGACACTCATATATGTGCAAATCCACGATCGACCGGAAACAACATATAGTCTAGAAATTAAAAAATTTTTCTTGTGGGCACACCTACCAAGCCAGTTTTTTCAGTTTCTTGGACCTTTTTTAAAGCAAGAAAAATCAAGTGTTCACACCGTATCGTTTACCAAACTTTTTCTATATACCCATAGGGTGCCTGTTCATATTACTTGCAAAAGGGGTTTATACGTTGGTACACGAATGTGGAAAAATTTTCTGACATCAAAACAGAAAAATAGAGGAAAAGTCTTCAATTTGAAAAAAAAATCGTTGAAAATGGATGCTCCGATGCAAAGTTATGAGCAATTGGAAAAATGGTAAAAATTCAACAATTTTTTCTTCCTCTACTTTTCAGTTTCGTTGTCAGAAACGGTCGTGGATTTGTACATATACTATGCTCTTGCATTTATTATTTAACATGATTAATGATATTCTATAATACTATGTATTTGAAAAAGATAAATGTGTTACGGAAATTCAACGTTTCTTATACGATGATAAAAGTGACATGATGGTATATAGAGTTGATTTTTTACAGCATCGCTCGTTGTTAATTGAAGGATTCAAGTATGTGATGCATACGTATATCTCCTTGTTTTGAACTGGAAATCAGTAACAACTCTTTAGTATTAATGTTGCGCAACGCAAAATTGAGTATGTAAAGTAGCAATTTGTGACATTCCAGAAAATCTGTGTTTTTATTCTAAATGTTCATATACGTATGTACCAGCGATTATTCTGTAAAAAAATCCGATTAAACTTGATAAGATTTTTTCATTTCTTTTTTTAGGCAAGGAGGTTGTTAGTAGAAATGATAGAAACATAATTTTAGGAAAGATTCAATCAAATACTGAAAGAGAGAGAGAGAAATAGAAGATTAATTTGTAAACTTCATATATAATTATTTAAAGAATGAATACAAGACTACTGGTGTTCTAAGAAAATTTTTGTGGTAACTAATTCTAACTTGTTGTTTAAAACTATATGTTATAGATCACAAATACAACAAATGAACAAATTCTCCAATTATGAGTATTATTACACAAACACACACCTCAATGGAAATAGTACACTGAAAGTCTTATTCTCCATAATTCATATAACGCCTTCAGAAAATGACATTAGATAACTCTTGATAGACATTTAAACTATTTCTTGAGATGTGCACACGGCGCCATACATTGATGAAAATTCTCACGCAAAGGTTCATTTTCTAGTGCTATAACGTCTGCATGATGATCAAGATGGGCGAGATGTTCTACTAAGTAAACTCTAATTTTTGTGGTATAAATTGATATAAGTTGATCATAATGTCAGTCAACCATAATTAAATTTTTTTAATAAATTTATCGCATCATTAGTTATCTTTAATTGCGTACTTAATCATTATTTGGTGATCAAGATAATAAATAAAAGAAGCTACTCAATAAGACACATAATAAATCATAAAATTGCTATACGTATTTGCAAAGTTGAAACTTGAATTCAATAAGTCATAAATAACAATTTACACGTTTATATACGTATATAATTATGAATAATATTTATCTATTTCCTATGAAACCCAAAATAGAACAGGAAACGCAAAAAGATTGGGATATCTTTTCTGTAAATTCTTAGGCGCGAACAAAATTTTTAAAGAAACGAACTGTGTGCGGCATAAGCTATTGTATAAAGAACCTCATCTAGCTACAATGATAATTGAACTTGATAAAGATTTTGATCTTTTTCGAAGTTGGATTCTATGGTTTCGTTATTACTTTCCGAATTTACTAAAGTGACAAAATTAACATTTCTTAAAAATTGTTCGCAAATTATTTTGTTTCAAATAACATAACAACGTAAAAGAAAGTTGAAAACAAATTATTGGTCGTGATCGGATTGATAATCATCGAAACTTAAATAATTAATTTTCTGTAACATATGCACGATTTACGTGGTTTTTTAAAAATTGCGTATGTTTGTGAAAAACAGTACATGTTTTACGAAAAATATGGTGTGCACAATTAAGGACCAATGGGCTGTTCAACCTTATGTAGTTGCAAATTACTCTTCCTTAGCTCGTGCAAGCAGCTCGCCTTCGACTCTTATGCATCCAAACTATACACTCGGTCTAAAAAAAGAGGCCCACTTTACGCCCTTGTTGTCTTGTAGAGCTCATGGAAGCTTGTAAGCTCGCTTCCCTGCAAAAAATACATCAAATAATACCATATAATTTTTTGGCGTCGTGGGTGCATCGGTTGATTCAACAGTTGGGATGCAAGGTACCCCCCTATTTCCCTCGTTTTGTATACCTATACCTATATCTAAGCTCCGGAGGGCGCTTAATCGCCTTTATTATATCGTTCTGAAAAATATTAGGATTCACATATATTTTATATAACTTCTTTGGGATAGGGATATGTTTATCCAAATTGTTATAAAAAAAATACGAAATGAATAGTTTTTTTTTGCTCTTATGTATTTTGATGCACTTTCATTCAAACAAATTTATACACGTATTTATGCTTAATGAATGTCTTAATAAAAATATGAAATAATAAAAACAGGAAGGTAAAATCAATAAACAATAATAATTACTTGATGTGTGATGAAAGAGACGTCCCTTTTTACTTTTATTCATTTTACTTTTTATGCATGAGGCTACAAGCACTTTTTTCATCAATTTTTCATATGCCTTTTTAATTTGTTATTTTTTTTTTGTACCCCTTTTTTAATTTATTAATGATAATAATTTAGTAATAAACTAACAATAAATATCCATAGACAATAATAATGTATCTGTTTACTATTTGCATATACTTATTACAATCATTAATTTATTATAATTAATAGTACTCTTATTTTCCTTCGACAAGAAGGGTTACAGATATAGTAGAGTGTAGCCATTCACATGTAAACTTGACGAGAAAAAATCGTCTTTTTCTTTTTTAATCTTCTTTTGCTTTCGGTATTTTCTTCAACTCTATTTAACATGTAAATCACAAAGCAGAGAAGATACAATCATTTAGCGTTAATTATTAATGTTACATCATTTATCATTTACGGCGATGTTGCGTTAAAATTTTTCTGCTTTTACAATTTTTCAATAATTTATTAGCATCGGTTTCCTTGCGTTACAATGAATTGTATAATTATTTACAGGAACCCAAACGATGGAAAGGTCCCGAGCGTTCAGAGTTTTTCTCCCTCTCAACGGAATGCAACATTTTTTTTATAGACACGACGTTCTCACCTTTTAAATCTTTAACATTTTTCTAAAGTCAATTTCATCGAGATTTTTCTTTGCTATTAGAGAATTTTCAATTGTCAAAAATTATTACCTTTAAAATGAGTATTTTCACAAGTTCTTCCCCGTATATCGAGCCAAAATTGTTTACTGCACAAAGCAGATTCATTTCACATTTCGTCGTTTCCGCAGTTCGGCATGGAAGCAAGATATTGATTATTATAAATAACGCGTTAACCGTTTACAACAATACTGCTCAGTCACTAATTGGTAATTATTATTACAAATATTGATAATAATTTGGCATATAATACACGTGGGGAATATTTGTCCGCTTCATTCGTATTCAAATATTGTTTCCATTGGAGCGTATTGCACTAATTTGAAAACTAATCTAATTCCGAGGGAAGAGTGTAACGTCACCCGACAACTTGAGTTGCCTCACTTACTCAGTTTTTGATCTTATGCTTTGAATTATAAGTCTCTACTGGAACATTTAACTGTACGTATGAAGGTGTGCATAACAATGTTTTTCTTTCCCCTTCATTAGTATAATAGCCGTCATTTTACTCAAGAAGATGTGACGTTACATTGAAACCCTACTTCTTTTAAGACAACAGTTAAAATTCTAGCTGACTAGTTTTATATATCACTGAATTTAACACGCTTTACAAATTGCGGATTGCTTATGACTTTCAAGTACGTATTACAGTAAAGAATTCTTCACACATGTAACTTAACATCACTGTTATAACTCGACGACTCATTCGATAATTCATTAAGTTTTCGATCTTATTTACGAATTGAGATCGTTAAGAAAGTCCATGAGAAAAGATAACGTCTTCATCTAAGCTCTATAATTTCTTTTATATACGCACTCTAGGGTAATTCACGGTAATGCGCGATTCTTAAGTAGAAGCCCTACCAGTATCAAGCAGAGACATGAACAAAATTGCAATCGATATTATTAATCACAAGAAATCTAATTGCTATTTGCAAAGAAGGAGTCATATGAAAAGTCTTTTCTATATCCTAATGAGCATTTTGATTAGGAGCAAGAAAAAACTATTCATTAGACTCTAGAGAATTACCTAAGATACGTAGCAAAGACTGAAAAGTTCAAGAATAGTTTATTGCGCGAGACTCTTAATTGTTCGATAGCTCAATTATTGATCGCACATAATCGACAAACAGTATTAGAGCTTTGGCTGCTGACTATGGCTGTAATTGCTAATTAATAGAATATATTAGTTCATTAAATATGTAAAGGTACGAATCTAAATAATTAAGAGTGCTCATATGTCCAATTGTACGTAACGAACAACTGTTAGGATTTTATTTTCATTTTGGTTAGCTGAGGCTTGCTAGAACTGCGGATAAAGTTATAGATGTATACGCTACTGTAAATTCCTAAGTGAAAATTGTTGCATTCTGTTGATATTGGCGCGGTTAGATATATTTTTTTTTATCGAGACTAGCACTCGCACTTCACCCCAAAACTACTCCGACGTTTATTACCTCCCATCGATGCGAGTTTCTCACACGTACACCTTGCACACATTAATTAGAACCTTACGTTCACATATTCATTCGCACTATGAATATCTTCTACACGCATTTCTCTTCTGTTTTTTTGCGATGTCAAACCTACATATTTTTCCGTAATGTAAACCAATGATCGTTACATATATTCTTTTATCGAAGTAAAATACGTTAACGAATTAATAAATTTTACAGGCAACGTATCCAATTATTATTTACATAATCATGTTTTTTTCTTTTTCTTTCAAAAAGCTCGAATAAAAATTGCATTTTTTGAAAAAAGAAAGAAAAATAAATAAATATAAAGAAAACTATCGTTTTAATCGATAAGACTCGACTTTTCTTTTCAAGAAAATGTGAGTCAATAAAAAGCTCCTCACTCAGAGAATCAAAAAGAAATTTTCGAAGTTAAAACTTAAAATATTCACGACTAAAAACAATAATTGACATTCCATGCTAATCGCACCACTTTACCAATTTTATTTTAAAACTCTGCTTGTCGACTTTTATATGTCGTCGATATTATGCGGTAAGAAATACTCTTGCGTATCGCTTTGACAACACTCTCATAGCAATACGGATGAGTATGTATAGATACGAAATATATCGCAAAGAATACCATGAATCACATTGTCACTTGCTGACAGCTCACGTTCCGCGCAAGCTGTATACTACGTTTCATACCCCATTATCATGACTCGAAAATATCGTTTGTTCGTTAATTGCATCCCAAGTGACAGCAGTCCTCTTGTTTTGTTTTATCTTCTTCTAAAATCAGTCCCACCCTCCTCTCGTATAAAAGCTGTATTTATACTCTTTCAACTCCGAAAAAGGCATCACATACATTGTTGGCTGTGGTGAAGCACTTTGACGATTGCAGAAGTGCACGCTACTCTGCAGCAGCACAAACAGAGATTTTTCGAATGTCGCTCTGAACGCCAAGCCTCACGTCTCTCTGCTTATCATCGCTCCGTCCGGGATAGGCCTGAATCTTCGACACCTAAAATCAACCGCAATTAAACCATTTAAATAACGTTCCCAAGCATATAGTTCCTGCATATTTACTTTTACTTTGTTTATAGTGAACATCAAATTAAATTAAAAAATATTTCGGCAAAAAAATTAATTTCAATCGATTAGAATCATTCGTTTCCACTTGAAAGACTTCTTCTGATGTTTAATACATTTATTTTACAATGTAACATTAATTGCGTAATATGAAATAATACACGTTTAACACATAGTATACCAGTGTCTTAGCTATCATAATAATTGAAGTTAAAAAAATGATTCGTAGAATTATTCAACACATACATCGATATAATATATAATGAAAACTAAATATTTTGTTTTTTAATCAAAACATTTTTTAATTTACAATTTTTTATTCAATTATAACTAATTTCATTTAGTGGAGTTTGGAATCAATCTTATAAATTTATATTTTTTTTTGTCTTTAACTGTTTTACTGTTTTAGATGTATGTTCAATGATTGCAGTTGTCATTAGGAAAAATTTCAATCTATAAATAAACTACTTCGTCAAGTCATTCGTTGATAATTAAACTTTCAACGTGTAACTTTCAAAATTATAGATGTATTTTATTAATGATAGCTAACAATAATTTTTTAATTTTTTACGACACATAATTATTTTATAATACGTATCCCAATAAGATTAATACAATAAGAAAATTGAAAACATATTGCCGAAGTTAAGGCAAGTTTTTTTATCGATTTCTTTTTTAGATATTGGCGCATTGTGACGTATTCTGCAGTACTTATTGACGTCATATTAATGAATCGGGTATCATACAGCGTTCAACGTACGCTTGTCAAACATTAAAATTGACTTAAACAGTATGGTTCAGTTCACACGTGTAAATCTGAAATTGACTACGTTAGAATGTTATAATATTAAAATCAAACGCGTTAAGCGTTAAGTGATAATCAAGAGAAGGTATAGATCCTCCTCTGATGATCGGTGGGCGGAGCTGCTTATGATTCAGCAAAGCACACTAAACTTGAAGCAGCGCGAGGGGTTGCGGCATATAAATCACGCGGTGCTCACCTGGCGTTGTTCTCGGCGGCATGAGGCGGCAGGCTGCTCGGTGGTGGAGGTGGTGGCAGAGCCTGCTGCTGCTGCCTGGCAGCGGCGACAGCGGCGGCACTGCTATCCGAATCGTTGTCGCTGCTTTCCTCGCGCTTGGAGGCAGCGCCACCGAGGAGATGCGAAGGCACACCCCTCGGGTAGAAGCGCGGCAATAGCTCGGAGCTGGGCCTGGGCCTACGCTGCTGGGGCCTCTGGAAGCGCAGATTCAACTGGCTCGCGTCCGTCACGTACTTCTCGCTCTGACGACGGCGGCGCAGAGCTGGGGTGCAACCCGTCAGGTTGTTCTCCTCCTCGGTCGAGCTCGTCGATGTGAGACTACTTCCGAGACTCGGTCGGGCATCCGGCAGGGTAGCACAGCGACGAAGGCAGGGACCACCGGTAGCCGCACTTTCAGTGGTGGTTGTCGTTGCCACCGCTGCAGTCGTCGTCGTCGTTACCGTGGCTGTGGAGGTTGCATGGATGCTCAGCGGCTTACCTCGCATTTGAACTGCGACAGCAAGGTCAGGAGGGGGCTGCTCGTTACGATTATCGGGTTCGAGATTTGCGCGTTGCCTTATTACCTCGCCCTCTCATTGCGTGATTTGCTATCTAATTTATTTTTTTCTTTCTTTAAAGTAAAGCTATTATCTTGTTTAGAATCATTATGCTTCATTACTGGCAGTGCGATATGTAAGCTATTTAGTAGCTAAATTATCGACAAAATCGATTGAGTAGGGAAGCCAATTAATTCTGCTTTATCTGATTTTCATTTAATTTAATCAGCACGAGCTATATTTTCTTTTTAATGAGAAACTCTGCCTGAACAATGTAGAGAGCGATTAAGGCAGAAAATTACACGAAGAACTTCAAGCACGCGATGCAAAGAAAAGATAAATAAAAACGGCGCTGCTATTTTATGAATACCGCATAGTAGTATCCAAACCACTTTTCTCAAGTTTACAATTATCAAATTTGAACAATGATTTTCAATAACTTGTGTCAATTTTTTTTATTAGTGATCTTTGGTATTCGTTTAAAAATATTTCGAAAACTAGATAGACTCGAATTTGCCGACAGGTTACCAAAGTAATAATTTTAAATGAACCGTCAAGAAAGCAATTTAGAAAATGAAAAGTCATTTGTGATTTAAAAATCTTATGATATGACTTTGGCGGCAAATCTAAACATAAGAAAAGTTCAAATGTTCGGCACTTTCATAGTCGTTCTCAACAGTTTTAATACAAAAAAATTCAATTTCATCTGAAAATATTACTTACATTTCAATAACAAACGCAAGTCATACTCTGTTACGTGTTGCACGAACACTACACTATTATGCTGTTCATCAGAAAAACAAGAAATATTTCCAAGGCTTTCATTTTAGAGGTGGGTATAATTTAAAGTTACTTTATTTTCCAACACAATAGGTGAACTTGAAATCATTAGAAAAGTTATTGGATACGTAAAATAAGAATTTAAAAATAATAATTTATGGAATTTATGAAACGATATACGCAAACGAGTCAAAAGAACAATACATATCACGAAATGACAAACAGTTGTTAAGTCATTTATCATCTTCAAAATCACAATAAAAATTAACATTATATATAATCTACTACTTACTTGATTCTTTCTCTTTGGATATCAAGTTTATGGACGCCGCTTTGTCGAGATCACTGCCAGTACCTGTTCTAGTGTTCGGTGTGTTAGTCTCCGGTGTGGACTCGGATAACGAGCACCTGGGACTTCTCACGGGAACTGGAATCTTGCTATGAGCACTGTGAGGTCTACTCGATGGCTCTTTATCTTTGCTTTCTTTGGCTTCGCGGAAAATAACAGTGTTGTTCGGCACTGCTGTCGAGGTAGCCATAGTTGTGGAAATTATTTGTTTGTTTGGAACGTTGTTTACTGGAACGCGATTCTCCGTCGCATCGTAATAAACAGATTGCTCTTCTGGACCTGGATTCGGACTAGCTGGGCTACCTGCCGTACCGTTAGTTAATTTTTCTGCAACAAGATAAACACGTCGACCATAACGTAAGCTGTTGTAACAGTAGGGCAGTTTTTTTAATTAATGGATGTATACGTACTTTGTAAAGGTTCCTTATCAGCACTAGTTTGCACAACCGTAGCACCACCAGTCGCATCGACGACTCTGATTTCTAATCTACCTGCGACCGCCTGCTCCTCCTCGTCTACAGCAGGCGTATTCGGAACTGTATTAGGAGGCGACAACATTACAGCGGGTACACTTGCTCTCCTGGGCGGCGGACTCTCCCTTGGCTCGTCGTGCCGCGTCGCTATGTTTCTCATTACGTCTACCTCGTACACCAAGTCATCGAAGGCAGCTTGCTGAACCTGTACAGTATATTTTTTTGTTATAGAACTTAACGTTACGGATAAGAAAATTACACGAAACAGTTGCAATTTCATTTTGTTTTACCAAAGGTGCTTCCAAATGACTTCGAACATGCGGCGCCAGCGCCGGAACGCTCCATGCCCGAGGTAAAGCTCCCTGTAGTTCCGGATATTTTTCGATTCCGGTAATGTTAAGACACCTTTGTGGTGGAGGTGGCGGGGGTCTCGCTGTGTCCCGAGGTGAATCCTCGCTAATACGTGACAATACATTTTGAACTGACGGAGTTTGGACCGACGGCTGCGGTTGCTGGTTCTGCTGCGTCGTGCTTGTGGTCAACTGCGACGTCACTGCAGCTTTTGCATCGTGGGACGCTTGAGAGGCTGACGCCGGATTCGCAGCTACTTCGCTGCCTGCTGTTGGCTGTAATATAAGTTTTGTTTTTAGAAGATTGCGCACCTGACTGGAGCATGCAGGGGGTTAACATTGGATTATTATTATTTTAACATTTTCAAACTTTCGGACAAAGTCTGAGCTGTCATTAAATTTGTAATTATTAAACATAGATTAATTGGGATTGCACAATAATTAGTATTTTAAAATATATTTGAATTGAAAATGTAATTTTATACTTTCTCCTTAAGTACTAAAATTAATCACAATAACAAATCACTTTCACGCGACATCACACTCTTCATAAAAAACTTACGTTAATTCAAGTTGTGCTACATTTCAATAACGAAATACGCCACTTCAATAAATCAATATCAATTTTATTGTTATTTATCAGCAATAATTTGAAAGGTTTTTTTTCGTCATTGTTTTTTAGTTTTTTATTAAGTAAAATCTAATGGAAATGTAAGAGTAACGGTAGCAGACATTCGGAAATATAAAAGCTATATTCAATAAAAAGATTTGTAACGATGGCAAGGTCTTGGAATTGCAGAGTATTCAAGCACGGGCAGCAATGCGTTTCAGATGAGGCTAAAATATTAAATCCAGAATTAAAATAGACGAATAACTAACGATCTATTCTACACGATCAATGGTAATTAGTGTGGCTAAACTTACGATTACCGTGATTATCGTTATTTGTGATATAATTATGATTCTATATATACATGAGTTTTTGCTTGATTTTCCTCTATAGTCTACTGAGCGATCTTATTTTTCACCCAATAGACAGTCAATAATGAATCTAAATCAAGAGAAAAAATTCACCTGAGCTACCAGAGGCGGCATATTGTTGGTTTTGTGCTCGGGACTCTGGAGGTTCTCGGCCTTCCACTCGTTATCAGTTTCCTCGGAGTCGTCGAACTGAGACTTCCACTGGGACGCAAGGGTGAGTCCACCACCGCCCCGTGTTACCTGCTGCAAAGCTGACACGTTGTCATCATCGATCTGGGCGAACTGCGTAATCGAGCAGTCGCGCGCTGCCGCCCTGCCGCCGCTCCTCGCCTGCTGCTGTCTGCTCTCCGAGCGTCGCTTTGGCTCGCGACGTAGAGGCTCTCGCTGCTCCGTCACCTGCAATCAAGTCGGCCGCCAGCCATTCTGTCAGTTTTGCGCGATCCATACTTTTTTCCGGTAATTGGTATTGTTGGTTGTCGAGCAGATCGACCTAGTATGGGCGTCGCTCTCGTACTTCCAGAGAGACATATTTTTAACGTCGGTTCTGTGTCTTTTTGGAAGTGAGAAGTGGCTCTCGCGTTATCAAGAAGAAGCAAATCTGATCACTATGTCGTACAATCTAGTTTTAATAGTCTGCTAACTTGGAATCATAATGTATTCATACACTTATGGATTTCAAATTTGCATTCTTGATGTGCAAAACAAATGTCCCTATTATTGAGCAATTTAGAAAAGTTTTGCATTTGTATTAAACATCAATGAATATTAATGGATTAGAAACTGATTGGTAGAGATTAGTTCAATTATTCAGGTCAGTGATTTCATTTAACATTGACACTTAAAAACTAAGTCATGTGCAAATTGTGATCACATCTTTGTAAAATTAATCTCTCAAGTTATTAGATTAGTTAGTTTATATTAAAATACGTGTAATGGCACCCTTTTCTCAGTTAACAAAATGACAAAATTGACATGGACTTTTTAAACAATTACAACATGTATCAGAATCTTTTCAAGCTAAGAATAATGATTTTACTAATTGGCTTTGTGATATCATAGTAAAGAGAAAATGAATTTTTAACTTTGACAAGCACTCTCTACCCACTATTTATCAAGTGTCTGCTGTACCTTGGGTTTCATTACTTTTTTTACGTATTATATAATATATATAATAATAAAACTACAAAATGCGTTCCGAAATCAACTGTTATTACTGACAGTTATTTGCTTCTTCATCATCTCAGTGAAAGGGATGGAGGGCATTGTGCTGCAGCGACCGACGGGAGTGATGAACCTCTGAAAATTTTCGTAGACAACACCGTCAAAATAACTCTTTAATTTAGCATTCTCATTAGAACAATCCAAATTTTAACTACATTTTTTTTTCAATCGAAATTACTAGCAAGGAACGTGTCATGAAACAAGAATATAATACTAGCTTCCTGATTAAACAATTAAAAAACTAATGGCTTAGTAAACTTCATCGTTCCGTAAGTTACAGGTTATTACTGGATAATAAATAAGAAATGTAATCCATTCGAAAAATAAAAATCTCAATTATCTTCTAAGCTAGAAAAATTTGACACTAGTCTTGCTCCAACAGCAAGACTATGTTACACTCGTAAACCAAATAAAAGTTTTTGGCTACTCACGGGACTCTGATTGCCGAGGTTCTTTGTGTTGGTGAGATCATAAGAGCAATAAGACGCGTCGACGTCCGGTTGTATTCTTGGGCTCGGCGACTCTCCGGGCGTTGTCTCGGGCGTTGTCATGACCCGCAACCTTGCAAAGGTCGCACCGCTGGCTGATTTTCTGAGCGGCGCCGCAGCATTCGCAGCGCTTTTGGTGCGAGCTACCTCCGATGCGGAGCGCGCACTCGCCATTAGCGCATCCCCTTCGTTGTCCACCTGTTTCTCCTGAGGAGTCGCCGGGATCTGGGCTTCCACGGCCATCGACACTGCTCGTCGTTTTTTCGGAGATCCTAAAATGGGCAACGAATTTTATCAATACTCGATAAGTTCTTTACTGGAAGACCTCGGGAATCTTTGGTAAGTATTTTTGATCGAGAGCGGGAGAGCAGGGGTGGGTGGCGGTTATTGAACATGCAGTAATTAATCAAATGTGAACCTTGGACTGAAGGCGCGGTCGCGACTTGCTGCCCGGCTTGCTGACGCGTGTTATCTGTAATTGGTATGGTGGCATTGCAATTTTTGTCTCGGCCATGATTACTAATTGCTGTAGTGAATGGAACAGTGGAACCTTCGATTCGCCGCACTCTGTTTCTCCTGCATAGGCTTTCGTAGTCCAGTTGGGCCTAATTTTAAAAGTACAATGTGCCATTAGTGATACAATAAAGTCATTATGGAACTAGTCGCAACCAGATGTGTTTGCCTTGTAAAACTCCTCATACTCACTTCCAGCTCTTTTCTGTTGTCCGGTTCAACGTTCTCTTGATTATTCGTATCAACATTGGGCGTCGTGGGAGGTTGATTGATAGTCGTGGCCGTAGTGAGCGCTGGCGGAATAGTAACTGTAGGTAACGACTTCGTCGTTGGTAACCCCTCGTTTGCGATTATCGGTTTCTCCCAGTCGTAAGGATCGCTTGCCTGTATACCTCGGCGTTGTATGCATCTTTCAAATAAACCAGCTAGCATAGTATAATCTGGCTGGTCTGCATATTCCAAACCCTACAAAACAGATAGCGGAGAGTCAAGAGATTGTTTGAAAGCCTTACATGTTTAATAATGCTAATTATAGAGAATAATAAACAAACTAGCAGTCTGCCTCTGATAGCTGCAATAAAACATGTGCGTGTTATAGATAAGCTAAAGAATAAATTGCATTCCTTGACATTGAAAAAAAGCGTCACACTGCTGGCTGACTTCTCAGTGGCAGCCATTTTTATGTTAACAGACATTTGAAATTGAGCCAGATTTTGCACATAGGCATTCTACTCATAAATAGTTGCAGACAATCTTTCTGCCAAAAAGCTCATAAAGATCATCTTTTGATATTTATACAGAAAAGTTAATTCTGATGCTAATTGTTAGGTTCAAAGTGTGAACATGTTTACTATACATTTACTATTTTTTACAAGTTCTAGTTCTAAATCTGTTATTCAGTGCAAATATAAGATGAGGCTTACCTGAATATGCTCTAAAAATACTCGAAGATCCGAGGGAAGGTGTTTAAGTAGCAATTTGTGATCGTAATTTTCTTTCATCATTCCCACCTACGCGAGAATAATGAGAACACATGCATCAATGAATAATTCAATAGAGATCTCTATCTGCTAAATCAACTTGTTAACTCACTTGTTCCTTGTCCTTGATCTTCCTCCAGGGAAGCTGTCCATTGACGAATTCAACAAGCATATAAAAAAGCGACCACAGATCGTCGTGTCTTCCCATTTCCTTGTTTTTGTGAGCATTGACGGACGCATATCGGACGGTACCTCTGAAACCTGCTGCTGCCCTGGGTGGCCTGACTTCACCAGTTCCCGTTGTGAACTGGCGAGCCAGACCAAAATCCAGCATGTAAACTAATCTTGTGTGGTGGGGATGGCGTCCGATGGAAAAATTTGACTGAAACCCAAATGCAAAATCAAATGAGTTGAAAGTTATTGCAGAATATAGCAATGGATTGAGGTCATTGATACATCTGGCACTCTGAAGCAGAGCATTTGAAATATTCAAAACAACAGTGACAATGCTTGAGCGGAGACAAACCATCAATTCTCTTCAATCGATAGTATGACAGTGAGGAAAGCCTTCTGCACAATTGATTGATGAAATTCGTCAATGAAAATGACTCACCGGCTTGATGTCCCTATGAAGGAAGCCCACTTGGTGAATACTCTCTATTGCTTTAAGAATTTGAAGACCCAATCGCAGGGTGGTCGACAGCGAGAAGGCTCCTCTTGGCTGGGCTCGCCGTAGCTCTGCCAGGTTCTTCCCCTGTAGCTGCATTACGACATAATTGAATCTGTCATTTCGCCCACAGCCTATGAATCTACAGACGTGCTCTTTTCCTGCAATAATGTTATGCGCTGTTATAGATATCCAAGAAAGACAAGTTGTACTCAAAGCTGTCCACTGTGAATCCAGCTTACCCTGAAGTTTCTTAAGTACAGCCACCTCCATCTTCAAGACTTGCTTTGGTTGTCGGGCTGACTCGACCTTTAGAGCTACCTGTTCTTTTGTGATCAAGTCCAGGCCCTCGTAGATCTCTCCAAAGCCACCTCCTCCGATTTTCTTCATCTATAAGAAGATTAAGTATTCACGTAAGTGGTATACTGTATTACATAATTAAAAGACAGCGACAAATCCAGATACAGGCAGCTGCGAAATAAGAGAAACTCACCACTTTCCATCGCTCCTTGACCACGTGGCCAGGCTGCAGGAGGTCCTCGCTTGTCATGGTGATATTGTTGTTTTGGTCTGTGCTCTCGTCGCCTACATGCCTCAACACTGACTTGCCAGGGTGATTCGGGTGCCTGCAACAGAGAGTAAGAAGAGACCCAACTCTGTGAGATGAAAACAAGCCAGAGACTCGGCGACACTCTGCAGCAAGCAGCAGATAGCAGAGCTACTACCATGAAAGCCAACAGTAGCAGACATCAGTGCAGTCTGTGTCTCCTGTAGCAAAGCTCTCTCGCAGCTTTCCGGCAGTAGTCGCGCCATTCGAACTCTACACTCCTCCGGAGTAGCTAACATCAAAATTAACACACACACACACGCACACACAACTCGTTATCGACACGCCCCGCGCGCTCGCGAGAGAGAATCTCTTGAGAGTGTTATACAGTATAGGAAGGTACAGGAAGAATAAAAGTGGCCTCGTCGCGCGACATGAAAGAAGCAGCAGCAGCAGTAGCAGCGCTGGCTTCTTTTTAACCTGTCATCGCGCGCGCACACACGACTGTATAATATGTATATACAACACGCGTTAAGGTGTGTGTAGGTATATATATAAGAGGCTCGGTCGGAGGAGGTGCGGTGGTGGTGTGCGCTAGGCGGACCCGGTCGCAGTTAACGGCAGGTCAATAATACGCGCCCCCCGCGCGCTCGCCTGGCAGCCATGATTGCGTGCGAGCGAGTATAAGAGAGAGAGAGAGAGAGAGAGCAAAGGGTGCAGCAGTCGGGGGTTGCTCGTGTCTCTCCCCACCACTATACGAGCACCAGCACACTATATACCACCCTCCGGCGCAAGCTCTTCTCTTTTCCGGCTTTTCCCGTGAGCGCCGCCTGCTATCAGCTCTCTCTCTCTCTCTCTCTCTCTCTCTCTCTCTCTTTCTCTTGTCGCGGAAAAAGCTGTTTGCTCGCTGTGAATTTTTTTTTCGTGCGGCCGCGGCCCGTCTACTGCTCTTGTACTATATATACGCGCCGTCGTCGCTCTGTATAATAGATATATAGGCCTACAGTGTGTAGAGGGTGAGGGTGACAAATGTGTCGAGCATGAGTCAGACGACTGCTTTGCTTCCCTAATATATAAGTAATGCTTCTCCAACACAAAGTATATGTGTGTGTACGTGGGAGGTGGATAATCGTTATATAGGTCGTCGAGACTTTTTCTCTCTATTAAATAGAGCTAGTCGTCGAAAAAGCGAGCTAAAGCAGAGAGTGAAAAAATCGAAGGCCACCTTGGGGGGTCACATCAGTAGCAGCAGCAGCAGAATAGAATCGAAGGACGATAAGGCTTTGAGTATAACTTGTGCTGCTGATGCTGTTGCAGGAAGAGAGTAATAACGAGTTATAGTAGCCCTATACCACTCTTCCCCCACCCAGAGAATAGTTGCCTATATGTAGGACGTAGAATTTTTTTCATCTTTCCCCTGGAGAGTCGGATTCGCTATGGGTACTTGTGCAGTAGGACTACTTGTCTACTTATACATGACTGAGATGCGGGATAATCATTAGACTTTCGCACGCGACTGAGAGAGACAGAGAAAGAGCCTGACGAAATCGAGGAGTATTGCAGACAGCGGAAGAAAAAAAACGAGACATAGGTTTCCAACGTTTCTCAACACACACACACACGCGCAGACTCACTCTTTTTCCGATCACACAGAGATGAGAGAGAAGCTGGGGGAGAGGCAGGCAGGCAGTCGCGCGAGCGATCCAAATTTATAATGATATTTTATTTTTACTGCGGCGGCAGCGACAACGTCGTCTGCTAGTGTTAGCGGACGGCTCGACTCTCGCAGATCTATACACACACATACACTTTAAGTATATATTAGCTCTCGACGCACCTCTATATACTTGTAACGAACTTTTGCCACTTCTGCGCTTCCTGGTTACTCCTTGATCCTCGGCTTGTATTCCTCTCCAGTATAGGCAGGCACTTGGTTGACTATTATATACTCTCCCTCTCGCTCGTATTCCGTGGAGAAGACACTGTGCACACACTGTCGCGCGCGCACTGCACCACACACAGACACACACACAGAAAGAGAGAGAAAAAAAGAGGAAGGACCGGCGGCTAGTGCTGATGCGGTACGAGTAGCCGGAGGCGGTGGCGGCTTGTCCCCGTAACCGAGGACGAGGAGGAGCAGCCGGCCATCTTCGATTTTGAGCTTGTGATGATGATGATGATGGAGTGCCGAGCTTGCCTGCGCGCTCTGCACTCGATCGCGCGCGCGGACCCGACACAGCACCAGCCGCGCGCAGCAGGGGAGAGAGAACACAGCCGAGAGCTCGCGGCCTACTCGCGCGCCGTCGGGAGAGAAGAGCGAGACGACGATATATAGCTGCCTGTGGTGTTTCTTACTGCTGCCGTTCTCTCGGCGAGGCGCCACTTACTCTAGTAATCTCCGTTGGTTGTCTCTTTCTTTCTCGCGGGGTTGATATACTTACTTGTACTACTGTCTCGTTTTGAGCTTTTTGGAACAGTTCTGCGCGAGATAGATATAATCGCGCAATAGGTATGCGTTTTTCGAATGCAGGTCTCTACGTTTCCCGCGATGCAGCGCGGATTTTATCAAGTCGCGTGTGCTTTAGTACGGGGGGTTGTCGTTTTAGGCGCTGCTTTAGAATAATCCATTTTTGAATGGTTGATGTTGGATGTAAATCGATGACGATCAGGGAGATAAGTTTTTAGATCTTTGTTGTCGATAACAAGTATACAATGCTATTCTGTTAATGCTAAATGCGTTGTGCGAACAGAGAGACGCGTATACTGTGGGTAAATAAGTATTTTGTAATTTATCGTTCATGCATTTTTATAAATAAAATACAAACGATCAGTTTGACGTTTCAGCAAGCCATTCGCGAGTATAAAGTATATTTCAACTAATATTTTTTAAACTCGTTTTCAAACTAATCCATATAGTACATATGGGTAATAATTCATTTTATGGTACACTGCAAAGTAGTAGAAAACGGAGCTTTTTCCAATTAGACAAATTGACAATACTTGATGTGCGCGTTTAGCAATACTTGAACAAAGAAACCGTGAGACTTGTGTGCGGAAAGTCCTGGTGAGTCATTCTTTGAAAGTATATATACGTAGGCTACAGGAGGGTATGTAAAATCAATAGCCACTGATAACTTATGTATTTCTAATGATCACATATGAGAGTATGGCAAAATACGAGTAATATCATTTTTATGAGTAAATTGTTTTATTTAGAGGTAAAAAAACGTACAATTTATGAAAATAATGGTTGTTTAACAAATTAAATACTCTTTACGACGTTAATGAAATGTCTCACTTTTTACTAACGCAATGTAATCTATGTTGTTAACGGCCGTGTAAAAACTTTTTTATGTTGCGCAAACACAAAGTTTTAAAAAATTACTTTTGAATTTCACGGAAAAACTAAGCTTTGGTATAAGGTTTTCATGAAATACGCAGTAGCCGGGTTGATTTTATCGACGTGGATTGACCCCATATCAATCACGAGAACTATACGAGTTATCCCATATTCTGACTTGATGTTCTTCTCTCACGATCCTCGTGATGAAACACGATGATTTTTCAATCGACATTTTCGTCTTCGTGATAAATTCTCATGTTTCATTACGCTTCTATATTATCTACTACGTCGTGTTACTGCACAAAGTGATTTATGAAAATTGAGTTCCTGCTTGATAATTCAGTGAAAATGTATAAGTATCCGGTTATTTTAGTAGAATATTTTAAAATGCTTATATGATTTTTATTAATAACTTTTTAAAAAAGCTGTTTTTCTTCAATCAAACATTACTACATCATTATGTAGGTATAGATTTTTCATGAAGAACTATATGTTATATCCGTATAATATAGCTATACTTAAGGGAAGTGTCAAACAAAAATATCATTGACTGATGACTTTCCAGTATGGAATATAATATTTTGGATAAGTATGCGATAACATTATTATAGTTTATAGTAGGAAAATGTCGTATCTATACATATTGTGCATATAGTTGTAGTAAATATTTAAAAAGAATTTTAATCTTTAAACAGGCGATTTTGCAAATTTTCGTATATATTGCGATTTTTTTTTAATATCAGAAAAGTTCTTTTATATTTTTTGAAAACCGCAATAAATCAATAATAATTTCTTTTTTAATAAATGATCAGCTAAATGTTTGAGAATCTGCTTTGTTCATGTGTAATAACTGAAGCCACTGTACGCGGATTACGGGAGCTTAGAGCCAGAAGTCAAGCCCTCTATTGCTTTGCTCATTAAGACGCGTTCTCTCAAAATAGCGGGGCATATCTCACGGGACGTCTTGCAGGCATGTGCCCGTCCGTTTGTCTCCATGCACTGCAATTTTTCTAAATAACTGCAGCTTTGAATTCCAAGCGCAAGCTTTATAGTTTTCTGAATCGATTTAAATGTGCGTATAAATTAAGATTATAAATTAAGGATATATTACATTTATTAATGCATCAGTGATATATTTTATTGATGAATACAAATTTGACGTTTACCGAAATATACAAGTTATTAAATTATAGTAATTTATGTTTTTCATAATAATTGCTTCAATATTTAACGTATAATCTATGCTAGAATATTTATAACATTCACATTGAATCATACATTTTAAGAAGTATAACACGCTAGGTTTAATTTAAAAATGACCATATAGATATAGTAGTAATATAATTTTTCTCAATGTATATTATTAATACAGCTGTTAAGATTTGTCTAATATTGTGTGGTGTTGCCTGTGGTATTATAAAATGTGTAAAATTGTAGTTTACGCTATTTTAAACTACTAGGATTTAAACGGATTAAATCAGATCTAAAAATTTGATTGAAACGGATTAAATCAAATCTAAAAATTTGATAATGATTGAAACAAATTTGAAGGTTTTTCCAAAAATATTAAGTTGCGACGTATTGAAACGGATAAACTCGGTTTGAATAGTATATTGTGCAACAACGAGTGCGGAAAGTTGCCAATTACGCACGCGGGCGGGTTGGTGCAGGAGCGAAACGAGTGCGACCATGGAGCCGCGTGAGTGATAGCACTAGTTGCGCGCAATATTTATCACGAGTGCGAGGATAAAATGTAGTATATGCAAAATATATAATTTATCCACAAATATATACACCAAACTGTAGTATATGCAAAATATATAATTTATCGACAAATATATACACCAAACATCATAATTGACGTCACAAATTACATTTAAAAAAACACGTTCTAGCTAAATTACATAATTTAGATACAACCCAAAATTACGTCAGTTTTTTATCAGAGGGAAGTCAACATGAGTGCGCGTGGCGCACTTAGATTTCCTAGTCTACTTAAAATTGCAACTTTGACATAATTTAAAAGATATCAAACATAAAATTACACGTTTAGACATGTTATTTTATCGTCTAGTCAAATGTTGTAGAAGTCAGATATACAATAAAATGTACAAAAATGTAATTATATTTAATATGAGTCTAATGTTCGTTAATAAGTGGATTTTGACACGTCGATTTGTCGACACAAAAGGTTTAGTTCTTCTTTCAAAACACTAGAGGGACTACAGTTTTCATGTCCCGATAGCGAAATTTATCATTTTGGTCCATAAGTATAACCCTATTTCGGCTTATAATGTTGCGTATAAGATAGAACCTCTTGTCATCTTACTGATGAGCCCA